>JAVQJL010033952.1:0-11681 GCA_036024295.1 Nannoperca obscura
CTATTTTCTACTGTTTATTATTCTTTTTTCAATAACTTTATTGAGCATTGTAACTGTATCAAAAAGCAATTTCCCTTCTGGGATTAATAAAGTATTTCTGATTCTGATTCTGATAAATAAAATTGAATTGAATTGAATCTACAATTTCTCTTTAAATATAAACCACAATGAAGTAAAAACATATGTTCTATTGATATAATCTCAAATTCAGTATAGAAATGCCTCTGAAACAGGATACAGATGGAGACTAATGCCCTTCACTGTAAACCACATACATTATGCACACAGACTGCACCCACTCTCTACCACACCAGCATCACATGCATTTTCCTAAATCCAAAAAGCTCTCCACTTCCAATCTCTCCAGATCTCACTTAATGAATCAGTGTATTTTTTTGTTGTTTGGCCTGGATAGAGCAGAGGAAATGTATTCCTCTTAGGGCCCCTCAGCCCTTTTTTATTTCCGTCTTCTTCTTTTTACAAATCAATATGCCACTAATGGTTTTCAAAATCAAATGCTAACCTTTAGCCATGAAAAGAAGCTATTTCTTTTTAGAAAAGGACAGAGAGACAGAGGGAGAGAAAGACATACATAACCACACATGCACACACTCATTGATCACTAGAGTTACACAGATAAAAGGACAGTATCTGGCTTTAAAGATTAGTGTTGTCCATCTCTCCATGGATGCCATGCATTTGTAGCTTTTGTATCCATGTGACCTTTCATATTTATGTTCTATAGCAGCACTCACTAATGCACTTCTATGGACAACACACCAGAATTATTCCTCAGCAAAACACTGAGGTAAACAAGTGATTATGATGACGATTATGAATAGAAAATATTCTGTAGCCATGCTTGGAAAATTCCAGCAGCCTCATACTGCAGAACTAGTTTAACTGTTGAACAATTTGCTTGAGGGACTTCATTGCCCACAAATGATTTACCGCCACCAGGATAACATTTGTTTTCAATACCTTTGCTCATAAACTTATATTTTCAACTTAGCAACACCCAAAACAAACTCTTTATCTGTCTGGACCTGTTCTGACAAAACAGACACGCTTGAAATCAGAACCAGCTCATAAAGATGATTCAATGTAGGAAAGAAGCAATTTACAGCAAATAAATTAACTCACTACTGTCATGCCTTGGCTGGCCCCTCCCATGGGTGTGTTTCTCCCTGAGCCTGTGCTCCTTGTGTGTCTCGTTATGTCCCTCACCTGTGTCTCATTAAGTGCCTCCCTCTCTGAGTATTTAGTCTCTGGTCTCCTTTGTCTGTTTGCCAGTTTGTCTTAGCTGTCTGCTGAGAGAACTAGTATGTGTTGACTATTCCTACTGTGTCCTAGTAAGCTCTTTTGGCTCTTTATTTTGTGACTTTGTGTTTATTTTGCCTGCTTGGCTTGCCTTCCGTTGGAAGAGTTTTTCTGTTGCCTGAGACCTGTTGGCTGTTTTTGTCTTTGTTTAATAAAGTATCCAGGTGTCTTCTGAATCCTTCTGGCCTCTAACCTGCTTTTTTTGAGTCCTGGCCTCAGCTCAGACCCTGACAACTACAGTTCATACAAAGAAGGACTCTTTCGAAAACGCATGCCAGTATATTTTTGCAAACTGTTCTTTATATCACCAGTACTTTCACACAAAGTATGATAAATATTTTATGAAAAGTCAATGTCATTATTTTTTTTTTTTCAGGATCCAATCACTTTGTGCGAAGCAGACATCACGTAACAACTCCTGATCACCATGGCGAACCTGTTGATTGTTTGTCATATAATACAGTGATAAGAAACACAAATGATTAAGACACTGAACTCAAGGACACCATGTGGAGCAGGACAGTGAGGAGCTGATGTAGTTTCTGTTGGATGTAGTAGAGTTGGTAGAAAGGCAACAGTGTCAAAGCAGGTTTGATTCGTCATGTTAATGAAATATTGGAGGAACTCTCTTTTTACCTGCAGTGCACATACTGACTACCCACAGTAACATGAGACATATTATATACATACAGGAGCATATATAGGCTTTATGAGTTTTATTTCTAGTATCCATCTATACATAGTTTTAATGCTAAATATTTGCATGCAAGTATTTCTCATTTGTATTTGCATTTATTTTACACTTTTATCCAAAGTGACTTCCAAATAAGAGCTAAACATAAAGTGCATAGAACCATGATCAATATTTTTAGCATTCTTTTGCCATTTATTTGTCTTGTCCTTGGTGTGTAAGGCTCAACACTGCAGGACCTGTTTTGAACAGGAGTGCAGGATTCATTTGACCAAGAACCCTCTGGAGTGTCTCCACAACTGACTTCAAGTATGAAGAGTGGGAAGGGGGGTCGAAGACAGCAAGCTGAAGTTTGATGTTGACAGCATGATTAATTATTGAGCCTCTTCTAATTTGAACAGGACTCAACAGACTCTGTGAACTATGATGAGAGCAGGTAACCTTCAAGAATAATTGTATAAATAAGCCCACTTTCTAGGCACAGGTATCCACTCACTAGCAGTGGGAAATGGAGCTTACACACAGGCTCAAAGTCCAGTAATAAAAGAGATAAGAGACTTTATGAAACAGCTACATTTTCAATTGCTAATGGGAACCATAAATCAGAGCGAATCAGGTGCAAAAAGGAATAAAAAAGAAAAGTCATACTATTAATTGCAGCAAAACTAGCATTTCCAAGCTTAAGGGGTTAGTTACATAAGTGATGCAGTCATGCAGATATTTAAGGCAAGCCAAGTTTATTTGTAGGCTATAGCACATTTCATAAAAGATAATTCAAAGTGCTTTGCATGTGTTAAAAACTTAAAAATAGAGAGACATAAATACAAAATAGGAGGGCAAGATAGTTCAAGTATTTAAAGTACAGGCAAAGGCAGTGCAGAATATAAAGATGTTGAACCCGGATATATAGGTGGTCAAAGTTGTGCAAGTCTAATACCCTCTGGAAGTTTGTTTCAGCTCTGTGGTGCACAGTACCTAAATACTGCTTTCCCATGTTTAGTTTGCACTACAAATTTGCCTTTCTACTTAGCTAATGCAACTATCACTGTGATAACACGTTGATCCAGAGAAACCTAATAACAGAATCATCTTCACTACCTAGATTACATACAATCAGTATTAAGGAGGTCAAAGTTATTAGAGCCATTGTCTCCTGACAGTAGCAGATATCCATATACACCTGGAACGATCAGGAAGAGAAGTGCTACTGAAACAAGAGTGTCTGCCATACTTTAGACAACTTCAGGGGGTAAATAAGGGATAAAAACCAGATATAAATGACTGAAGCAACAGAAACAGAAAGTACCTCTTGAAGAGAGAATTCTGTTCCATTACCATGGAGTCGAGAAGAAAAAGAGTGGAGTGGTGACCTTGTCTCTTTGGCCAAAATTACTTACAATAATTCAACCTCCTTAAAGGATCTACACAGACGACAGGAATGTGCTGGAAATGTTGCGAGTGCTAAAAAACCATGTGTGGCTGAGCATGTTCTCGATTAAATGACACATGCGTATGCAGCTACAACACAAGCTGCAACCTCAGATTTTGTGTGATGTATTTATAACTAAACATTGCAAACATAAAGCAATAACTATATTGTTAAACAGAACAAGACTAATGTTTTCTCATTTGAACTTTTGAACTCGGGAAGAGCGGGGAGGAAAAGGAGGAAGGCTCATCAGTATTGATGACTTGCATTGATACCAATACTAAATGTATTTGGTTGTATCTGCAATATCAAAGAGAGTGGAAAGCAACATACAGGCAAGCAGAAAAGAGAACAAAGCAGCTACACAATATCATCAACACGCCCAACTGCTCACTGGGATTTCTCTGGACGATGACTGAAGCTGGCATTGCACAGACTTTGTACTACAGAGCTGGCTGGGTAAAATCTGGTCAATGTCCGGTTCAACTGATTCGGACATTTGTGTTCACACAAAAAGCTCATCAGAGTAATGTCCGAAAATGTGCATGTGTAAATACACCCTAAGAGTCTCCAGCCATGCTAGCATATCTGTGTCTGTATTAAGATGCTGATGCTTTGAGCTAAGAGCAAAAATGACAACAAAAAAGTTAAAATGCTGATGTTTATTTGGTAATGTTTGCTATGGTTTCTGTCTTAGTCTAGCCTGTTAGCATGCTAGCGTGGACCAAAGTAGTAGACTGAACATGGTGGTTTAGTAGTTCCTCTTCAAACCTTTCCGCCATTGTTGTTATTTGTTCAGTCTGCTTCTACTTTGTTACTGACACAGACACATAAGTGTATACGTTCTAATACTAACTTACAGCATGCCAGTTGATTTTATTAGTTAGTCTCCTTTCTCTAGTTGGTAGTGTGCATGTGAAATGAACTGGTGTAGTGGTCAGTTAAGAATAAAAGCACTGTAGACAAAACCAGAACCAGCGGTGCAGAGGATCAGGTAAGGGCTGCATTATGGGTATGGCATCACAGTTGGTTACACATCTAAAAGGCTTCTTGACTGTCTGGACAGAAGTCAGTATTGTCTTGTCAGTAGTGATAGAGAGGTCTTTCGGAGGGCAGCTCTCCAATAAAACAGAGCTACTTATTCCTGTTGAGGCTGAATTTGAAGTGCTGGGAAAACATCCAGCAGCAAATGTCAAGCCCAACAGAGGTTTGGGCCTCAACCTGAGAGTCTGAGGATGGAGAAGGAAGACAGAGATGAGAAGGCGGGGAGAAAATACTCCAGGGGCCACATTAATAAAACGTGTATGCAATTTATAGTAATAACTCAAGGAAATAGCCATGCTCAGGTAGGAACAGTAATATGATGTCATACCTACACAAATGTCTTGCAGGGTATCTTAGAGTTTCTGCAGGTTTAGAACAATTCTCCAGTCTGAAGAAATGTATCAACATTTTGAGAGGGCATTATTAGTTACGGGATTTTACAATTGCTATGGCTACGTTTTCACAAGAGAATATCAGTATGCAAAACTATATACTATACAACATGTTTTTGCAATTATTTATCCTTATGCTACGGTACACTTACAAGTAACTGAGATATCTAAGGTGCAGGTTTTGAATAAAAACTACTTTGCTGTTGACACAACAGAAACAGTAAACTGATGCAGTGACCAACAATCACAGTCATCATTACAGCTTTTTTTACACTTTCTAACTCACATTTCTCTATACCGAGTTCAATGTTTCAAAGGTCTTCAGCACAACAGAAGTCAATGTCAAGGTGGAGTGCAGACCACATCTGTCACATTTCATTCACTGTTTCAAACTCAAACTCAACCACTACTAAAACTGTTGTCTTCTATACAGTATGTGTAGTGCATATGTATAGTTTTTATTTTGTATAATCTCAGGGAAATGATCATAGCATACTTTTTCGTTACTGTTAGACTACATTATTTGATAATGACAACAATGAGTACAATTCTGTGACGATATGTGACAACAGTATTGTGTTGTTAGGATAAACTTACTATGTGATATATTACCTAATTTAATAGACATTTTCATTTTGGGTGCTATGTGAGACACTGAGGCCAAAATTGGGAGTAGAGCATTTTCTGTTTAAGGTTTTGCAAATTGAAACTCTGAAACAAAAGAATTAACAAAGCAACTGTAAAAAAATGTAGTGTGATCTGAAAGTACACTGTACAGTATAATGAGCAATGGCAGGCTCTATAACAGCTTACCTTGGTGGCATCCAAATAGTTGCACACAACATTTTGAGCTATTTAGATCAGGCTGTCTCAAAATGTTTAGTATGGGGTTACATTTAGTAAGGTTACACCACGAGGTCAGCATTTCTGGTTTTAGTGAATGGACTGTCATGAAAATTGGTTTTACGAAATAAACAGCTTGCACACTGCAGGGCTCCAATGTCCACTTATTTATTGCACCAAGGAAATTGAAGCCCTGCAGTGTGCAAGCTGTTTTTTCATTTATTTCCTGATTTGCTCAGCAGCGCAGCACCTGCCCTCTTTGGTCTGGATGTACGTGCAAGGGGCGATCCCTTAACTTTTCCTCTAGCACTATCATTAGGTCAAAATTTTACTTTGGTTTGTGTCCAAATACCTGCAAGTATTGATTATGACATTTGCATGAGTGTCAGCTGTACTTTGTGTTTAGTGATAATTAGGAAATATTAGCATGTTAAGTAAAGCCAGACTGTATTATTGATGTAGAAATATTGATTAGTGCTGCTGCATTCAGGCCCAGTCCATGGTATTAATCAGCACTGTAAACAGTCATATGCTCTGTAATAGCACTTCTCCAAGAGTTTTGCATATAATATGTAGAAACAAAGGCATATCAAAGTGTCCTTGAGAAAGAAGCTGAACCGTTGTGTGTAAATGTGTGTAAACCAGGTAAGATGTTTCACACAAAATAGTCCATAGACAAATAAACATCATGTATCCATTGATAATGGAAGTTTTATTTGGTGTGGCACATGTACTTCTTTCTATAAGCTAGATGTTGTGGACAATCATTAATCAACCATCCAACAATTACATGCTGATATAATTGTACAACTGATTTGCCTGTTATATGCTTGTTGAGTTTGAGTAAATTGACCACTATTTACATCAGTAGTGATGAGTTTTACAATCACAATAACAATTGAATTATTATTTTTTGCATTGTCCCAGGACCCAGAGTAGGTAAGGAACATCTGTCGCTCGGCCCACCAGGCCCTCAACACCTCAACACCACCACTTTGCCAAAATCACTCATAATGTCACTACAGAATCAATGCGGCCAAAGCAGCATATGCAGCGGCACTACACATCATGCAAATACACATGGAGTACTGTGGTGGAAATCTGGAAAATGAAATCTTCTGAAACAAAGTATTTTTGAGTATTTATTAAGCTTTCTGCGCAGAGAGGACCGACTGTTGTACATGCAAAGAGTGTCTGACAACAGAGTGTACAGAGGCCTCTGATTGCTTAGATTTGTATTTAAACATAGAAGATGAAGACAAAGACATGAACATTTCCTCCGCCATGTGGTGTCCTTTGAAGCAGGCACATTCGAATAAAACAACAGGTATGTGATACTTCTCAAGGGTTACCATATTTTACAGGAAACACAGATCTAAACAAAGGAATTATCTTGTCCTTTAGATCTGGTCACAAGCGAAAAAGGCAGTTTAGGGTCATACATCAGATTTTTCCTCCACAGTACACTACTGCACGCAGACACCAACGTATGTAATACTTTGCCACCTTTGTCTGCCTTTTTCTTTTACTCTTGACATGAGATGTGTATTTACAGTATAAAGAGTCCATTAGTTTCTTAAACACCTTTGCTGTTTTCTCTTTGAGTCATGCATACAGGGACAGATGCAGCCATTGGGCTGTAACAGCTTCACTTGGCAGCTCCAGCAGAACTGACAGGCACCTAAACAGGCACCCTGCAGTATTTCATGAAAGCGCACAGCCTCTGGCTTGCTTTCCTTCCCCTGTCCTCGTGCCCAGTCCTGGGCGCGGTCTGCTGTCCAGTTTAGTGCCAGTTATATACCCCCTGCTGCTAACAGTTAAACGGTATGGCTCTGGTCCATGCCAGCCCCTGTGCCCCATATGCCCAGTCATGTGCCAAATCATTCCCTTAGCCAACAGCTAAATATTTTCAGGGGCATTTTCTTGCCCAGATCTGTTCTCATCAGTTTGTCGGTACACTAACAGAAGTAATTGAACTGGGCAAAACTAAGAAACGTTGAATCTGGACAGCACTAAATCTGATTGTGGTGTTAGGTTTCAGGTTTAAATGAAAACCCAAATATATATATGTTAAAGTCATTAAACATGTTTCAATGGCATGACATTTAAAATGAAACCGCTTCCATATACCTAATGTATACCATAGGTTCAGTATTTCTGAAACAACACCAAACAGTTTGGGAAAAAAAGGCAGGTTAACTTCATTGGACTTCCATTTATTGTTTAAAATGTCAACAATCTACCTTGGATTTGAATTAGAAAAACGTGAAAGACACTGATCACTGACACCAATCAGACCTGAGAATGTATATGACATCAACATGGCAAAACATGTGTGCAGAGGGTCCCTGTCTAAGCTCCAGAAAGGCCGGGTCCGACACTTCCTATTATGCACCTCAGAGCATCTTTTCATTACAACCCTCCCCTTCTGGTTTATATTCTCCACACCTAAGCCAAGTTACCCTTAGAAGCCACGAAAAGATTTCATTATACCACTCTTTTCACAGGTTGATTGGTACTCCCTAAAAAATCTCTGGAGTGGTTCTTTGACTCTGTTTCTACTTTATGCACAGTTCGGAAAAAATCTTTTTCAGGGTGAGAAATGGACAAAAACAAAATAATGAACTGATTGAAGGTAACTTCATTTTGCCATTTGGAAAACTTGAAATTCTGTTTTATTGTTTTCCTATATACTTCCACCACATCATACGTCATTATTGCTAAATTATCTTGAAAATGTTGTTTATTATTACTAGTGCAGTACCCGTTCGGAACGTATGCCAGTTTGGATAGTGTGCCCGTTTGAAACACGTGTTAGGAACAGGCCGATTGCTTGGCCCCCTGTATTGCTGCTTGCAGCCATGTCTAGCTGTGTGCCCATTCAAAGCAGGAAATGCTACAGCTTTGTTAAGAAATGTGGTATGGCTGCTTGCAGCATTCTTGAGCATTCTCATCCGGTCGACTTCACACTTGACACTGTAGCCCTGTGGGTCCTCAGCAATACACCTGCCAAGTGTGAAGTCAGATGAACAGTTTTTGAGAAATCCAAAGGACAGATATTCTTTCATGCATACAGACTTATTTATTTAAAAGAGAGCCTGCATTAAAAACTGTGTGCATAAAGTTTAAAAAACATATTGTAGATCCGTCCCTGAATGGTTTGTGACTTGAGTTGCATCATGAGAAGTGTAGGATCCAGCATTTTTGGAGTTTGACTACTGTCTCTCATGAGTCCCCTAACCTTATGAAGGTACAATACTAAATTGTTGGAGTATGCCTTAATATTTATAATGTTAACCAATGTTCATTATATGGTTATTCTGTTCTTCCATGCCAGGTCCAAAGCTAAAGTCTTATGTTCCCAAAGTCCTGCCTGTTTCTTTCCACTGGCCAACAGTTTCGGCCAGACTGTTTTCTGGATTTTTCCCCCTCAGCACTCCCCCTCTCTCTCCACAGGTGGTGCAGATGGCGTGACAGGAACAAACACCATGCAGGGTCTGATGGGACTGCAGGCAGACGGTACACCCTGGCCGGGTGTCGTCCACGCCAAGCACACCACATATGGTCGAGACACTCTGGTGAGTGTTGTCTAAATTACCACTATACTGCTCCTAACCACCAGCTAACCAGAGCTGCACCGCCAGCTCCCCGAGGACCCATGGAGCCAGATTGGTGGTGATGGCAGTGGAAGGGATGCTGCTGGTGGGTAAAAAGGTGTGTGTGTGATGGTCTGAGGCAGTGATGCTGGTCAGTTTCTCTAATAGCACTGACAGATGGAGCAGATTTGATCTAAAAGTGGTCCTAATCTCTCCTTCTCTCTGGGGTGAAATTGGGACAAAGTGAATGAGACAACCTCTACTCATTGGCTGGAAAGCTGCTGGAAAGAAAGAGCTCTGAGCTTTTTGTTTGATTTTTTTCACACTCTGACTTTCACCAAGCAGGACAAAGTCTACTGACTCTGGTTTATGTTTGTTCTGTGTGAACAAATTGACAGCTTGAGAGAGTTTAGAGGAAGTTGGGAAAGAAGAACAAGAACTCCAGTAAAAGACGGCTGGATTTTACCAGCAGTCAGATGGAACATGACATAGCACTGAGCCTGCACTTTATTTGGCTGTGTCAGTTGTCAACTGAAGTTTTTCAATAATGCCAAATTTATTTTGTGAGGATGCTTTGAGTGAAATTCCAGACAAAGAGGGACTTTGGTGAAAGCTGTGTGGTAGAACCATTATGTTGTAATTGTGAGAATACACTTGTTTTACCAAAACAAAAAATAAATCAATTATAAGTGAATTTGTATCAAAAATGATAGTTGTAAATATAGTTTAATAAAATTATATTCCATACACTCACAGTAGTGAGTAAGACTTACCACAGCTCGACTTCATCATACGGACACCTTCATCAGCACCATATTCAGATCTAACCTTGCAGATCACGAGATAACGACAGAAAGGTGCCTCTTCATGTTGGGTGGCATCGGTTGTGGAAGATTAGTCAGATAAACTGGCAGCAGAACTGTTTGACTTGAAAGTCAAAGAGATTTAAAGTAGTGTTGGCTCTTAGCTGCAATAATCAATGTTTTTAATATTAAGAATGGATCCAATTATTACATGTAATGTAAAAGGTGTTGCTCGTAGTTCAGAACCCTCCGAGAACCGTCAGTCAGTCAGACAGGATGACTGCTGCTTGTGTGTTGACTCACTTATATATTATACTATACACTTGTATAGTATAAAGTATTGCATTATGAAATTGTATATCTGAAAAAACTCTGTTAAAAACTCATAGGCTCTGATCTGTACACAATTCTAACACTACACAAATATATACATATAATATATGAAATATATCACATTTTACAGGGACTTCTATATCATTCTACAAATCATAGTTCACTTAAGAAATCAAATCTAAGTTGTTTATGCAATTACATTACATTTTAGGCATTTAGCAGACTTTTATCCAAAGCGACTTACAAGTGAGGAGGTAATCAGGGGAGTCCGGGGTCGAACCATGACCTTCAGGTTGATAGGCACACAGCTGTACCTGTAAATGACAGGGTGTGCTCACTTTTGATCAAACTGATGGCCAGAGCCACAAAAATATAACCCAAGATGTGATATATTTTCAGTTTTTCTTAACATTTTGGCCATGGTGTGTCTAGAGACAGGAACTTGCAATGATGCTAAGTTGAATAAATTGTGTGGAGGTCCACGCCTTCAGTTCACTTCATAAGTTGTGTTTTAAAGTGAACAACCCAATCCTCCTCAGCGCCTCATGTCTGATTAGGACTGTTGACTCATCTGTGTCAAGCACATCGTCAGGGTAATTACAGACATTAGACAGTGTTACGTGCCAGGTCACTCCCTGGCTTGTGTTGTGTTTTTTTTCTCGTGTGATTCCAGGTGATTCTACTTCTGGTGATCAGCCGTCTCCTCCCAGCACAGTCAATTGGTTGCTGCCGAGCTTGGCCAGCCTATCAGCCATCGGAGGGCCACACTAAAGGACCGGCTGGAGCCCGACAGAGGAAGAGACTGTTTTGTGTGCACACACAGACACACACACTTACTTTGAGAGAGCGCTTGTGGAAACCTGATTTCTGTTTCAAAGTATCCCCTGCTACTCTGTTCGACGTTACTTTTTGTTGCTTTCCCTGGCGGTTGGAATTGTGGACTAGGTAAGAGGGGGTACCCCTTACACTCCACCCACGTAGTGTCGGTCTGTCTAGACACACTAGGTAAGATGTTGTGGCCACCCGTGTATTCGTTTGTAGAACATCCTTTTTGGCTAGGAGACTAGACCTTTTTGTTTTTCTGATTTGTTAAAGGAATAGGGCCTCTAGTCAGCCTGTTTTGGTTTGTTCCTTTCAGTTTATTTGGCACAACGTATAGTCCCTCTTCCTTCCGCCAGCGTGACGTTATACTTTGGGTTATTTACATTTTCCAATAAAACTCACTAACCA
>JAVQJL010033953.1:0-30103 GCA_036024295.1 Nannoperca obscura
GCTCTTCAGCCTCTGAGAACAGCTCTAGTCCTGTTGAGCTGTGTTTGGTGCTCTTGTTCTGATTTAGTCCTCCTGTGCTCCAGCTCTCTGCCTGCCTGTCAGCCACCCAAGCCAGCCGAACTCCCACAGACCAGTCCCTCCACGCTCATCATCTCCCTGCTTCACCATTACTTCATCCAATAAACCCAGTTACCTTTTAATCCACTAGTCCACGAGTCTGGGTCCTGCACTTGGGTCTTACCTGTCGTCACATCACACAAGTACTTTGAATAGAAGCCAAAATCTGAATGCTATATGTGCATGTTCAAGATAAAATCACTGGACATTTTAATCCTATTATCATTTATCCTGCACTATTTACATAGATGCTCTCGTTTGATGCAGATGAGTGGAAACAACAGAGACAGGGTGACAGAGTGCATGTAAGCAAGCATTCAACAGTCGTGTTTATCAAGTCTGCGTTTCTATTATTCAGATTATTCTGCCTGGGATCTCTGGTGTAATTAGCTGGATAACAAATCCACCTCTTTACAGTGTCTGTGCACTGATTCACCAGCTGTCAAGTGCTATTAAGAGTGAAGAAAATGTGTGGAATGTGAGCATAATCAAATCCAGTGTTTCAATCCTAACTGTGAAGTCTGACTTGGTTGAGGGATATATTAACCAACATTATTGTTTGGGTTTCTTCAGGTTCATGAAATGATGTCCTGATGTATGATATGATCTACATGATCACTAATAACTTGATTGAATAATAACTTGGTGATCATGTAGTTTTTACATATAGTGTCATCATCAGGTCAACTTTTAATGTGTCTAATACTTTACTTTCTGTCCAAATACCTGCAAAACTAAAGACATCCTGTCACCAACAACTGTATCAATCTATTTAGTGCTAATTTGTAAATTATAGCTGGCCTAACATACTTAACTACAATGGTGAGAAAGGTAAACAGCATGTTAGCATTGTCATTGTTAGCATAATGCCAGGCTAGCATTAGCATTTAGTCAAACATATCAGAAAGGAGAAAAAATTGCCTGCAGTTATAAAGAATTACACTGCATGACACCACATTTTTGAAGGCGTGTGTTATGTGTTGAATAATATACAGTGAATATATGTTGATGTCAGTGTGGTCCTGCTTCTGCTGAAACACATTAAGACCATTAAGCTCTGCTGTGAACTCACATACAACCTCATTTCCATCGCATGGAATGGAAATGACAATCAGAAAGCGCTCATGGGAGGTGCGACCTTTATTGAAAAATGACTCCATCGTTTCTAATTTTATAGCATGTCTCTGGGATTGACGTAGTAAGTGTAGTTAGGTAGATAATATGGGGCTTTCTGTAATTACAGATAAAAGAACATTAAGTTTGACAGATACATGTAAGCTTCTTGATGAGGGTGCCCATTTCAATTAGGGAGCATTAAATGAAACAAAAAACCTTGTGGGAGTTTCTCACTGCCAGATCCAAGGAGAATTAATACACTGCATAGGGCCATTTACCAGGAAGTAATTACTCCCTAATTATCCATTAGTTATTCGATTACCCTTTTATCAGCTAGTCATGGTCAAAAGGCAAGAATAGCGGATAAGTCATCACCTTGGTTGGTAACAGATGTAATTAACATGCCGTAGCTCCCTCAGAGGGAGACAACGAGAGCGTGCATTCAGGCAAAATGAAGGTATTCTGGCCCATTTCCTGTGTTTGATCAAAAGGAACGATAAATCAGAGGCTTTTTTTTTTATTCATCCCGGGATGGTTGGCTGCAAATAGTAGAAAAAAGGAGGGTGCAAATTCATTTTCCTGCCCACTCTAACCCAGTTGGTTTGCAGATGTAACTCTGAAAATGCATGTGCAAAATGCAAACCTAAACCAGCCAGTCCTTAAAAGTTGTGCGGTCAGTGAGAATAAAAGCAAAAGGGTATGTGAATGTACTGTGGGAGTTCTTTGTTAGAAAACTGAATGGCTCTGTGATTGAGACTTGATAAGAAATCAGAAAATATTCTATGAGAAGATGGATGATTAGGTGCATATTGTTGCTTGATGAAATGGCCATTAACAGACCAGCCAAGAACCGTGAACACTCCATGCTGCTGCTTCTACCATTTATTACACATAATTACATTCTTAAATAAAAACGATTCACCGAACAGTTCCTTGCATAGAGATATTACAATACCAATTTAAAAAAGGAATTATGAAACAAACCAGTAATAAAAATAAATCTTTCTCATTTTTCCATAATAAAGAACATTATCATACCCATACGTCATAATATACAAATGATAAATTTGAAACACTTTGTACAGCGAAAGAAACTGAGAAAGACAACGAAGGAAAAAGGTGGAGGGGGAGTCGGACAGAGGAGAGGAGCTGAAAGGGATCATATCTGAGAAAATGGAAGGTGGGGGTTGTGGTGGTGGTGGGGGGTGCAATGAGGGAATGCTGGTAGAAAAAGGGGGTGCGTTTGATTTGAAATTCAGACCTGGTGGAAACAGAGGTGGTGTCACACATAGTAATGCGTATCCCCCCACCCAGCTAAGAGCAAGAGCTGCAATCTGGATCTCCGACTCTCACAAGGTGGCATGAAAAACGGTGAAAAACAGACACAAGGAGAACAGAGAGAGAGAGAGAGAGAGAGAGAGACTGTGTGGATTCAGGAAGTGCATGTATGTGTGTGTTTTCTGTAGGTGTGTTTAGGGGTGTCTGCATGCATGTAGTGTGTGTGTGTGTGTGTGTGTGTGTGAATCCATGAAGCGTGTATGCATGAGTGTGTACATTTGTGCTAAAAACAGCTACTATACAGACGTTGTGATCAGTGTTTCATCACCCGGGGTCGTTGTATGAAGTGTCGTGTACAAGCAGACAGAAAACATCAGATATGCAAGTGATTTTTTTTCAAAAATTCAGAGTGCAAATACAAACAGACGAAGAACACACAGGCACAGCAGAATTGACAATCATTCATTAAGATGACACAGAACTGAACCGTATCCTCGGAGACGACATGAAACAACCTTTTCAGAAAACACATTCACATTTGAAACCCCAGTTTTCCAGCTCAAGCTTTGTTTGTGGCAAGTCCAAATTTCTAACTGTCTTTGAATATTTCCATGTCTTGGCTCCTTAAAGTCTCAATGAACATGAAAAACAACAACACATTCAGTGCAGTCCAAAATCCTCATCTGTCTATGATTGGTACTGAACATGAACAAATAAAACAAGTAAAACACTCCCGAGCTGCCTATTCCCACACATTCGCAACTATTCAGTTTAACAGGAGAGTGTCCCGTTGAAATACTGAAAACACACACAAGTAGAGCTGCCTTTGATGATACAATTTTAACCCATGGGTTAAACTGCTATTCTTCATTTAATCGTCCCACGTGGAGAGTCGGGGCTAAGCAGGAAAACCTGCTAACCTGCTCTGACACTCCAATCTGGATATCTCCTACAAACCACATCTCCGATGTTTGCCAGTATCTATGACTTTTATTAATGCATGACTGGTAGCATTGATAGTGTTGTAGCTGCAACTTGGATGACCCGAGACAATTCCTGGTCTTCTTGAAAATAAACCAGTTAAGTTAAAACTTAAAACTTGTATCAGTTGTGGTCACTCCTTCCTGTCTTTGCAAGCGAAGGACCGTCACCTAGATGTTCAATATAAAAGGGAGTCGGGCGTGTTTGCACGTTTAGACAGAAAGAGTTCAATATTTATGCAAAGTAGCAGGTGACACAGCTTCTGCTTCCAGAGCTGCAGACAGATCATGACTAGATATGATTGAGCTGGGCTGCATTCATACCTGATATTGAAATGCGCCTCTGGTACACAGAGTGAAATCAATTTACTGTCTCCCTTGCCGAAAAGCCGACTGGTGTGCGCCTCACTTTGCCTCAAAGTATTAAATATCTTGTAAAACAAAGAACAAACACCTTCACGTAGCTGTTCCCAATCGAGTCCGTCAGAATGCTGGCAATCTACTTTTGTCCGAGCTGCCTGTTTGATTTGTGTGCACTTGAGTTGAGTCGATGAGTTAAAAACGTAACACTAAACTTTTACTGCGGCAAAGAGCAAGCACTGGACAAGAGTCAGATCACCATGGACAAATGTTAATTCCAGTTTCCTAGGGGTGTATGTGTGCATCTCATGTGTGTGTGTGTGTGTGTGTGTGTGTGTGGGGGGGGGTTAAGTCCACTGCAATTTCATGAGCTGATGGGGCAGATATCATTGCTGACTGAGCAGATCGTTTCCTCCCAGAACACATTTCAGCCACATACTGGAAATCTGCACTCATGACCTCCTGCCGCTCCAGTACGACCAGTAAAATGTCAAACGCTACCAGCCTTGACTCGCTAGTTATTCCATGTCCAACCATTCAATTCTAATGTGAAGAAGAGAAACTGCTATTAACACAAACGTGTCTGGTATGACTCGTGTGTCAGCAACATGTACAGACTTACAACAGATACATTCACATTGATTTGCTGTGAGGAGAGCCACCCAATTGATTGAATTTGTGTCACGTGTCTTCCTATAAGTCCTTCTGTGTCCAGCAGGGCAGAAATCTGCATTCAGAGATACATGTATGGTCAGGAAGTCAGCAGGAATGTTCTTGGATATGCATAGGGCCCGATTAGGAGAGATTTGCATGGGTGGTTTGAACAGAACAAAAAAACTCCTCAACCCAGTGGCTACTTAGGTGCCAATCACTCTTAAAGGCCAAAGAGATCATTTCAGGCATCTAGTAGATACTTTTTTTGGCTCCATAATTTCCAATGTGTACTTCGAAAGGGTCTTTTCAATTGTCTGTTTTGAACAAATAGGATTTTTTTTCTTAGAAACAAAATAGCCTTTGTCATACATAGTGATCTTGTTTGCGTTTGGTGTGCTATCGCAGTCAGCTAGCTGCTTCGATTTGTGCATGTGGCTGTCCGCACTTCGACGGCACGTGAAAGCCAACGTTTGAGTCCCGCATTGTCACCAAGTTCAAGATGGTGGGGCATTTTTACAAAAAGTTTGCAAACAGTCAATTGTGCAACAGTTCCATGACGACAACTCGCAAGAGCCGAGATCCTGGAGAGGAAAAACACTCTTAGGAGCCATCTAGCATCTCTCAAGAGATGAACAGTCTTTCCCAGAGCAGATTAGTTAGCCTCATCCAGTGGTAACACTCAATGGATGATGTTCATAAAGCAAGCCAGTCCTCCGGATGACCTCAATCAGTCTTCACAGCACATCAGTAAAACACACTCCCATCTTCAAATCTTCTGGAAATCCAATCTAACGCTCCGTTCAAACAAGTGCAGAAGGTTTTATAAATGGATCCAGTTGGCAGATGTGACAGAGGTCAGATGAAAAATTGTCAAATTATGGTCTGTCTTCTATAAGATTATAAACCCTTTGGTGAATTGTAAAGGCTGTTGGGGCGTGTGAAGGGGAGAAAGCCAGCTTTGTTGCTTGCTTACCCTGTAAGATGATGCTGTTTAGATACTGTCGGAAATAAACTGTTCTCCTCAGCTCAAGGTACTTTCTAAGAAGAGGAAATTAAACAGCAGTCCTGCTGTTAGCTAAAATTACTGTACAACTGGTCCAGTTTGTTGTTGGTAAGCTCACTGGTACATAGAGCGCTGCTACTGGGCTGACATTTTGGAAGTGTTTCACCCGAGGGACGATTGCAAGGACGACTACAACAAAGAGCTGCCAGCTACAGGCACGTGGTCCACCATTCATCCCACTGAGACACATACGAAGGGTGGGATGGAGTATCTGTATCGTCCATGCGACAACACCGGGAGACATTTGTGAGGTGACGACGTGTCACTGTGGAATCATGGACCAACTGGTTGAGCACAGATTCACAGAGCCACTTTGGATCCATCTGTCAGCCTGCCTGTGTTTCTGTCTGTAGTCAGCGTCCCTGTGTGGTGCCTTTTCCTCCAGTCCAGAATGGCCATATCTAGTGTTTTCTGAGTCCATCCCGCTGTCTCTCTCTAACATCCATGCTCCCTCTCCTTCTTCCACTCCTCCTCCATCCCCTTCCCCTCTCTTCCACTCCCACTGATCTTTCTCGAATTCCTCAGATGTGCCTCTTCATGTGTAGCGCCAAGTGATCCGACCGCGAGAAACACCTGCAACCAAAGAGGGAGAAACAGAACAGCTTGTTAGCTTGTTACCAGTGCAGAGGGAAGAAGTTTGTTTTGTTGAATGAGCTAAATGTTGCTGTTAGCTAGTGAGTGCTGAGCCACTAATGCACACGCAATTAGTATATGTGTAACTAATTCATAATCAGCACTTTCAGCAGCACTCCTAATGACTTCAGCTGCGCCATGAATAACTAGAGAGCCCGCAGATGGATCTGTTGAAACAGTGAGGGGGGGCAAAAAGATCCGCAGCACAAAAAAACATGCTGTAAAACGCAATAAATTAGATGAATCGAAGCCACTCATCAGAAATCAGGCTTGTAGATTATTGCTAGGGCATAGCTCCACAGAAAAATCTAATTGCTTTGTAGGTACACTGGCCTATTTTTCTTTCAAAAGGCTTTTAAAAACGTTTGATTATTTCAACCTGATTGCCACAAATTGACATGATGTATGCTTTCAGCTGGTGTTTTGTTTATTCCACGTATGCTTGCATAAAGATGCAGCCATTATAGGAGACCTACTTTAACTAGATCAACAGAATGTCTGTTGCATGCTTGCTGAACTAATACTACAGCTCCATTCCCAGGAGGGGTGCTTTTCAAAAGGCATGTGTTGCTTTCTACTAGATAATTGGGAGCTGCGTGTTCTGAACAGTGTGTTGAGAAATATTTGAGATGGAGACTTGTTATATTTACTAAATGGTTCAATTTAATGATGTTTGAGAGAAAGTAATCAACCAGACACTCAAATTGCTGCATTTTCTGAATGCTCTTTTAAATGTTCAGATAAAAGACCAGGACATTGGTTGGAATTGAAGGTAAGTGTAACTAAATAAGAGCAAAACATGTGATTGTGTACGTAAAGTCTGGTTGTTAACAGCAAAATGAAAAACCACAACAGGCTCAAAGGTTCATTGTCCCACGATGTAATGCAACCCTAAGGAACAGTTTTGCATTTGCTATCAAATTGCAATTAAATCTTAAATTGACATATTTATAATTTGCAAAAATGTGATTTGATGATCATTTCTTACATAAAATAAGTAAAAACACAAAGTATTACGCCTTAATCCACTCTGGTACACTAAAAAACACTTCTGCAACTGTTGATTTTCTTGTTTCTTCTTTTTTTTTGACACCAGTTTCAGATTGGCTCTTTCCACTGAGACAGAGGCAACTGTCTGAGATGTCTACATGAATCAGTGTTTGGCCAAGAGGGGGAGTTACACTGTGATGAGCCACCAGTCATCTGTCTTACTGTCACACCTGCGTGTGTGTGTGTGTGTGTGTGCGTGCATGTGTGTATCACTGCCTTTGCGTACATGAGTGTGTGCACAGCAACAAACGTGTGCATTTGACGAATGGCTCAGGAGGTGTGTGTGTGTGTGTGTGTTCGGTGAGACAGATGGTAAAGTATGAGTCACGACTCGGGGGCACGACACCAGCTGGCACACCGTGTGTCTGTCTCCTCCTCCCCCAACTACCCCCCAACTTCAATCTTCCACCCCGTCTTCTGTCTCCCCTGTTTCCCCTCTTCCTTCCTCTCAGCTGGGTGTGTGTGTGTGTGTGTGTGTGCTGGAGGGGTTGGGTGCTTCATGACACATGACAGAGGTGGGCCCGAATTAGGGCTGTGCCTGCAGGGGGCGAGGGGGTCTGGTGGTGGGGGGAGGTGGGAAACCAGGGTGGAAGAGGGAGGATACTGTATTTACAGTCTGTCCAGCTGAGACCTGATTAAGTTGAAAGTGCCGGCCTGGCCCTCTGCGTCTTTCATACACATAAAGGCAAAGGACCCCAGGTGAAGAGGGGTTTCGTTTTGTTCTTTCTTAATGAACCTATACATGATTCAAGAGGTCACATATTTAAATGACTTGCTGTATTGTGCCCTACTGCTAAACTGTCCAAGGCTGCACTTTTCTGTAAAAGCAGTACATTTTGTGACACTGGGTGACACATTCATGAATAACTAAATACTGTTGTTGCTGTATGTCTTTTACATATTTCTTTTTACTGACAAACTGTATGTACGTGGCAAAAAATACAAAATGAAAAATGTGTAAATATATATACATGTGAATTAATAGAAGTAATACAAAATGCAATAATTTTTTTCATGCAGAGGACATTGAATAACTAATGCTACCAAAAAAAGCATGTAAATGAATATTGTTTGGATTAGGAGGCACTATGCAAACGTAGGTGTCAATATAATATGGCTACTATTTTGTTTTAATTTAGTGAAAGTACTCTGAGCAGCAGGAACACAATGTACAGTGTACTAACATGTTATAAAACTATAGATTTAACAGTTTTACAATACCTACAACATGAACTTTTCACACTAATTTTCACCTGGGGTCCTTTTCCTCGAATACAGACAATATTGCTCAGAGATCCCAGAGGTGTCAGCGAGGGCCAGATGACAGACAGAGGGGTGTAATTAAAATAGGAGTAAAGATTTTTTGTGTCTGAGTCAAGCTGATCTTTTTATAGCGAATAATGGCCTCTGAATGTTTGATGATTTCTTTTCATGGGATTTAAGGAGGCCGGCAAATTAACATTTTGCGGTGGTTCATAATTAAACAGAAGCCAGGGCGACTAATTAAGTAGCAGAGTCGGAGGTCAAATTACATCAGATCTGCTCTTCAGTGACAAAGCCATGCACCTCTACACATCTGTGTAAGATTAGGAGGATATTTTCTGCTTTGTAAGACAGACAAACAGGAAGTGGCATGTGAAAGTTAACGAGCTACAGATCCATTTCGGAAACCCTTTAAAGACAACAATGCTGAGAGTATAAGAAGACACAACACCATCACCCCATCACTGAACAATTACACTTTTAAGAATGACTTTCAAATGGCAAACAGCTCTGCAGGACTGTTTGCTCTGCTCAAGGACACTCGGGTGCTCGGGTCACAGGGTTCACTCCAGGAATCATCCGGTTTACAGGATAGTCTCTCCAATCACTGGGCCGGCCTGAGGCTTTATTTACACTTACACACACACCTGTATTTTGGCTTCGGAAATTCCCCAAATACATTTTTCCTCTAAAACGTCCCACACACCAAAAACTGGAACCTTTTTCAAAGAAGGAATACTTGCATGGGTTATGAGCTGTGGCTAGTGGCTCCAATACATGTGAGTATATTACTTACTTTGCTTATTGCAAAGTAGAACCCAAAAACTTAAGTTCAAATTAATATTCTATACTAGTAATGTGTGATAGTGCTAATGGATTCTACAACCATTTTACTCCTCTGTCCCGGTGTGAAAGCAGCCTCCAAATCAAGGCCACGTAGCATCATGAGAGGAGATGCACTATTAATATGCTGCACAGGGCCTAATGTGGGTACAGAGCAGAATAAGCACCCTTTGGATTCGCACCGAAAGACTGAGCAGTTGGGTCTTGCGTGTGTTGCAGAGGAGCACATTAGTAATCCTGCCAGCACACTTTTAAATTGGGTCAGTACCAAACACATTTGGGTGTGTTACCAGCATCTTGAAGCACTTCTTTACTAAACCAAACTGTGTACAAAACATAGTGGGAAAACAGAGCTTGCCGTGCAAGTGGAACTACTTCAAATAACCCTTGGAAAATGGAAGAAAAACACATGAGGGAGAAGGAAGGAGGGACAGTTGTGTTTTGACAGACCTGTCACAGTGGTTGCACTTAAAAGGCTTGGCGCCGGTGTGTTTGCGGTAGTGCCTCGTCAGCTCGTCACTCCGGGCGAATCGCCACTCACAGCCCTCCCACGAGCACTTGTACGGCTTCTCACCTGGGGGATGAAAAAACACCCATAAGCACCTGTTTTCATCGCTCTTCCACCAATCACACGCTTATTTGTCTGCACTCTTCTGTGGTCATGCATCAACCCTCTGTGGTACAGGTGTGAAATCATGAATCCAAATAGTTGGTGCCTTCAAGCTGACTATTTGATGCCTACGTGCAGAGATTCTGTTTAACAGATTATATCCTGAATGTGTGATTGCATTGGAGTTCACTGATAAAGATCCCCAAGCCTGCCTTCACTTTTCTTCCTTTTTTAGGGGCTGGAAAGAGAGCAGAGCAATGTTTAACACTGAGATGGAGAAGCTCTCACTGGTCTCCAATCTTGCTGAACACGCAGAAGAGGAGTAGAGGGTAGAGAGAAGTGGAGTGAGAGAAGAAGTGGAGAGGAAGAGGATGAGGGAGAGAGGGAGGGAGTGAGGGCCGGGGATTAGAGGCAAGGTGGATGAGTGAACGAGAAGAGGAGGTGAGATGAGACCAGGAGAGGGAAAAGTGGAGTAGGAGAGAAGTGCTGCAGAAGTGGATTAAGGCAGAGGAGGCTGCAGATATGCCGGCAGGGGAGGGGGTGGTGATAATTAGGCCAGTCACACGGCATAATGACAAGGAACCCACAATCTGCCAGCTGCGTCCAGCGTCGAAGATGTCACCTGCATCAGTCACATCCCATCTGGACACACTGACACACTGACCAGCTCTGCATGAGTGGCTTCGACACAAAAACAGGCTTAATTTGTTGAATGTGATTATCAAAAGGGACACAAACAATGGATCAACTGCTTTGTGAAGACAGTCAAGATTGAGAAGAGTGTGTGTGTATAAAGACAGTAGTGGGTTGGTGCCATTATCTGTACCAGCTGTTCTAGAAATTAACTGATTGTGTGCACAGTTGTTCATGGTCCGAAGCTACAAAAATCAATAATGATTACAGTAGTTCTGTGTTCCAATTTAAGGTACATTTCTATTTTGTTCAGTGTGTTAAATGCCACTAACATGAGCTGCAAAGTTTTCCCTGAAATGCAAAGCCGAATGACAAGAGCCACAATTCTGTCAACATGTGACCTGCTCAGGCACTTTCTCTCAAATATAGTGAGCAGCCATGTTACAGAGCGCTCCATTAACAGGGAATCATGTGTGGTTTGATGGTGAGAAGCAGAGGTGCATTGGGTTACAGCCGTGATGAGGTGATAAATAAACAAGTGAAAAAAAGAATGACCTCCACTGGGCAATCATGGCAAAGACAACACCACCAATCAATACAAATTGATAACATTGTGACTTTTTCCCCCTTTAACTCCATCATGTTAGTATCACTTACATCGATGATCAATAATCTGAATTTATTTTATGGCAGGTAAACTATTTAGTGTTAATGAAAATATTGTGGTTTAAAGAAACCCAGAAATTAGCCCTGTCCCATCCTATCCATCCATGCTTGGATGCATGTCCCCATTGTGGACACATATCCCTTCATACTGCCTCACTTCCCAGAAACACCCAGAGCAGCAGGTCTCGGCCATCCCGCTCTGGCCAATGAAATTCCCGGGAGGCAGGGATGCCTGAATGTGTTGCCTAGCAATGGGAGCGAGGGGGCGGGGTGTGTGTGTGTATGTGTGTGTGTGTGTGTGTGTGTGTGTGAGGAGGGGGGTGTGCGTTGAAACATGAGGAGGCAGTAGTCAGTGCAGCTGGCTGGATCTGGCAACGGCACGCCGCCATGCCACCGGCCAATTACCGAGCACGCTGGCAGAGTACGGAGGCAGTTGCCTAGCGACGGTAACCGTAGAGCTGTACGGGGCAAGAGGAAAGAGGGGGGGCCGGGGCTGGAGAGGTGGTGGTAGTGGTAGTGCAGGAGGGGGAGAGGAAAGGGGGGGTGGGGGTACTAAGAGACCAGAGCCTGCAGCAGTACATAACCACTCAGCTACCGACTCTTCCAACTATCCGCTGTCCCCGTTGCCTAGCAACAGAGTCCCCGTCCCCCCTCCTCTCTCCTCTCCCTCAAGATGCCCTCATACAAACAGGCAAGTAGAGCAGGTGCACGCTCGCCTTCTCAAACACACATCCATACACAAACTGGACGAGGAAGGTTACTTTTAAAAAGCAATGCTACGTGCAGTCGGACTGACTGACAGTTTAAAATGCCAATCAGTAACCTAATCCACTGGATTAGCCTGAACTCGGCAGCATAATCTGATTATGCTCTGTTACTTTTGGATTACTTTGCCATATAATGTAAGTGGATTATTTCTTCTGATTTAAAGAATCAGGATTGTGCACAGTGCTGCTGTTGAAAACCATTATTTATTCTGCACCTTTTAATGAGCTGACACCATTCACGCGTTTCAGGCAGAAATGATGTGCAGTCAAAATGCTTTATCCCTTTGAAAATGTTTTTATTTTTTTATTTTTTGGAGTAATCAAATAAACAATCACATATTTCTCATCTGTAATCTGATAACTGGGTGTTTCCTGAGTCACTGTAATCCAATTATGTGTAATCTATGACTTCCGGATGCTCTCACACACACACACGCGCACACATGCAAGCACTCACTCCAGCCTCTCAGGTGCCAGTGCTGAAGTTAATTGCATTCCCTCCATTAGCTGGAGCTGGAGCAGGGCATCCGGGTCTCAGAGGTCATTAGAGAGGCTCTTGGAGAACACTTTACATGCTCCTGCCCACAACCAGCAATGCACACTTGGAGATGAACAAGAGAAACAGGTTAAGAGGGAAAATAAAACATGTTGGAGAGAGGTGTGAGGATGGTCGCAAACTAGGGCTGGAAGATGAACATCTTTATATCGAAACCACAATTTGAATTATTATTTAATACTAATTATATATTATAACTTTCATAATGTACCATGTCCTAAAGTTATAGGTGTTGACTGCTATAACAACAATCAGTGGTACATTTACTCGCTTTGAAACGGGACCTGTGTGGATTTGAGCTTTTCCTGTCAGTCTATGATGTTTGTTTCTCATTGTTACCATCACCTATGTAGCTGTCATCAATAAACACAATAGCACTTTGAATAACACTAACAGAGGATCGTTATACGTATGTCTGTAGAAAACTAGTCGGGTGTACTTACAGTAAACAACCAACATTATTATTTATCTGACAGTATTTGTGCAGAAATAACGTGGCCTAAAGTATGTGGACACCTGAACATCACACCCATGTGTGATTTTTAAACATCTCTCTCCAAACATGAGCGTTACACTTCTGTAGGGTGGTAAAATAAATATCTCCTTTAATACTACGAAGACACAAATGCAGGCTTGAAGTTTAGTTCATAGAAAACAAGTGCAATATGGGAAAAACTGAAGTTAGATATTTTACCCCAAATCATTGGCCTCAGCCCAGAGAGAGAGAGAGAAAGAGGGAGAGAGGCAAAAAGGCAGAGCATTAAAATAATAGTGTAAGAGAAAAGCATATACAGACCGACATGTTATGAAAAGACTGATATGGAATGAAATAAGAAGAGAACTAGAGGGAGAAAAAGAGTAGACACACAGACGAGTTAAAAGAGAGAGAGAGAGAGAGGAGGCAGAATAACTCAACAGTCTTCGTGTTTTACCCGTTCCCTCACCCTGCCCAAAATCTAATTGTACCATTCCTTATCTGTCATAAGCCTATTCACAAAAAGCTCTACAGGGCACTGTCATTTCAACTCAGCCAGTCTAATTCCAGATTAAATCGTAGCCTTTTCTCCGTCGGTAATTTATGGAAATAACAACTAAGAAAAAGAGGATTTGAGTAATGACATCTTTAAACTTGTCAGGATAATGGCTCAGTGAATGGGGGAGCCTGTGGCACTGCTGTCTCTTTCTGAAGAGGGTCGCTCTACTGTACCTCCCCCATTCCTGTCTTATGTCTTCATCTACTCTTTGTTTCACTCCACGTCACTCTCCCCTCTTCTTCTGCCTTTTCTTTAGCTTTTGTTTTTTCCTTTATCATCTCATGTCAGCATTTCCCCCTTTTATACTACCTTCTTGGTTTGAATAACAAGACAGATGTTCTTTGGGTAGATGCTTTTACCAAAAGGATAAGCTTGGGGGGGGTCTCAAGAAACTGAGCCCTTTATGGTGCTATCTGTAACACTGCGTGTCATTAAATCATTATCCAGGAAATTGTTTAAAAACTGATGTGATATAGAAATGAAAGATGCCACGTCAGGGAGATTTTGTGATTATTTTAATATTTCCTCAACATATAATTTTAAAAACTCTGTTGTTTTGGTGATTTCAGCCTGAACAAAACTCAGAGTTTGGGATAATTGAGATAATATATATCAGACTGATTCATTTGTTCTAACCTTTCTGTCCATCCCTTTGCTAGTATGGATGCTGGACAGCCTCAGTGGCAGCAGTCTCCCAGAGCTGGCCCAGTTGGCATGGAGTTTAAGCACAGGGGCAGTGGACATGCCCCACTGGGGAAATCAATGATCGCATGTCTGTGCCCTTTGTTCCAGTCAGGCTGACGCCTAAACCTGTGGTGTGCACCACCGAAGGTGTGATCACACATACAGCGCCTTCGCTTCCTCCTCAACATACAGAATCTGACAAGTTAATTTTATTTATATTCACACCCCTGAAAATACAATTATCCAGAGCTAGTAAACAGATCACCAAAGCTGTCAAACCCAGAAGCTATACGACTTGTCAACCATTAAGTTTAGGGATTTCGATGCTAGCAGAAAACCTAATTGGAGTCCCTGTAACTTGATATAGCATGATAAACACTCTTTGCTGTGCCTCCTCGGGTTAAAACGTGAAGATACAGCTATGGATTAGCACGAGTCCAGGCTGCAGTCCACCATACATTTCATTTGTAGTTCTAAGCCTTTTAGGCGTGAGCAATGGCTACCTATCAGATGCCATTTGTCTCATTATACCCCTAAACACCTCTCTTAGGGGGTGGTGGAGACCTACATTTTTAGCCATGGCAGCCTAGTTATTTCCACCAGAATTCAAGACACATTGTTCTCCCTTTCCCAACCAACACTTTAAATAAACACTCCCAATGTTAACGAGACATGGAGGCAAAGGGTTTTGCCTTTCTCTTCATTATTTGAATAAGCATACAGATGGTAACCCTCATGACCTGCCTCGTACGATTTATAATACACTTTTATATTGGAAACTTATTTTCCTAGTCTTAAAATGATCATAGTACCACTCTTGCAAAATCAGGCAGTCTCCAACCTCAGATTGAGAACCACTGACCTAGACTTATAAAACGCATAGAGGACGGGAGGGCCTGAAATAAAGCGGGGAAATGGCGGCCTATCCAGGTCAATCCATCCATCACTGTGCAGTTACTCAGACGGAGGACAGCTCCCCGACAGCGGTCTGAGTGGTTTGGGATTGAGATGGAAGAGCGGGAGAGTTATAGCTCCTGAACCCTCCCCCCTTCCTTCTTGAGAAGAACCTTGACAAGGAGGACCCGACCTGGTTCGGCACAAAGAAGTATTTAGGTAGAAAGGATGGGATTCAAAAAAGTAGGTTTTCTTAAATAATCACAATTTCACCTTACATGGCTTTATTTTTATGTGGTACCAAGGGGACCAGGCTTTACACCTGTTGCATGACTATATTTTTACTTTACATTTCTCATTACTGCTTTTTGTATTTGTTCCAAGAATGTGAAGCATGTGGGTTTTCCTCAAGTCAGGTTATCTAGGAATTATCTCTCCTCATAGACCAAAATAACCATCTAGAAGCAAACTGTCCCATATAGGATGCATGTATGATTGAATGGCTGAGACTTCAAGGAAACACCAGTGGTAGAAGAAAAAAACATAGTGTCAGCCGAAGGCAGAAAGAGAGTTCAAGGCCCAGCAAGTAAAAAAGAGTCACACCCAAATGGATTCATTGAAAGCTCTTTCTTTCAGCTTCTATGTTCAGCACAGACACTGGCTACCAATCCTGAAGCTAAATGAAAACTCCCTTGTGCTAAACACGCAAACTGAAACATTAAATTAAAAGGGAATTCTGAGTGAGTTTGTGTTTCATAAACAAACACTTGGGCTTGCAAACCCAAAATAGCTGAACAAATTCCCATCTCTAACACAGTGCTGCTACTACTGCTTCTGCCAGTAATGCTGCTAATAGAAGAATTACTTTTGCAGCTAAAGCAATAAAAATATGAGTCTCACCTGTATGTGTTCTCTGGTGGGCCTTTAGGTGGGAGCTCTTGGTGTACACCTTCCTGCAGCCGTTGAATTGACAACGGTGGATCCTCTTCTTGTTCTCCGGCAGCTCCCCAACCCCAATCACGCATGCAGCCCCCTCCTCTTCGTCCTTCATCCGGACGGGGAGTGCGCGCGCCGCCACCAGCCGGGCCGCGCTTAGCCCCACCTTCCTGGCCACCAGCTTTAGGGTAAGCGTCCCATCGGCCGAGGCTGTCAGTGTCTGGTTGGGTTTGACGAGGTGCCGGCCCAGTTCTGGCGACGACGGTGGCGTCAGGGAGGTGACGGCACTCAACTGGGCCTGGTGCACCCCTTCCATACCTTCTACGTTTTCAAGCCCCTGGCCATTTGGTTTGAGGTCTCTTTTCATTGCAACGGTGGAGGGGAAATTCTTCCGTGTGGGGCAGAGGACCACTGGAGGTGGGCTTGGGGGCTCAGGGAGGCTGGGGAGCAGGGCGTCTGTCAGCTCCTCATCGCCATCTTCCTTCAGGTAGGCCGGAGTTAGGAGGCCATCCAGGTCTTGGTCAAAGAGCTCTGACAGACGTTTGGGCTCCGTCTGCAGATAGCGCTCCAATTCTAGGCAGGTCTACGGGAGAGAAAGTGGGAGAAAAGACTCCATTTAGACTTAATTCTGTTCACGGATTTGGGCATCTGCACTGAAAATGCCCATCCTCACTCTCAAATCCCACTTGACAATTTCAATAGCCATCAGATCATCTGATATGCCTTTACACACTGTGGTTAGAAAATCTGCATGGTGCCATCCACTCACCCAGACAGGCAACTTAGCAGCTCTGCCAGCTGTCACATGCGTATGCACACAGATAGCCACCAAGACAGCTAGAATTACCTGGCAGCTCCAGCAAGACGGCTGATTACACATTGATTGACTGCAACCGCTGTAGTGCAGAACGAAGGCGAGGCGAGTGGATAGCAGGAGGAGAAGTCCTAAACTGTACACAACTCCTATCAAACAACATTTTATAGAGCTCTGACAAGCCATGTGTGCACCGGCTTCCACTGAGCCAAGATAGGAAGATTTATTCAGCTGTAGTTATGGTCTGCTTCATCCCTATTACTCCAAACACTTCTCCCTGCGGAGGGCAAATAAAAGGCTACATCCCCGATTTGTGTGAACTGGCATTCGGAGAAGTCTATTACTTTACAGCAAGCTGGCAAGGTTCTAAGAGGAGAGCCAGCGAGAGACGCTCCATGTCCATGGATGAAGCTATTATGTTAGAATGGATGGCGCCAGTTTGATCCCAGGGATCGTTGTGTTTCGCTTGTAGCCACTAACCCATTTTGACAGGTGAGATGGAGGCTAGCAGCTCCACTGGGCGCGTGCTACTCTCCCACTTCATTTGTGTGTAAATAGGCACTGACAGACAAAGTAGCTAGTTCCATTATCAGGAATAAGGTTGTACAGACTGAGCACATCAGGGACATTTACAATCTTACACCTCCCCACCCCCTTTCCTTGTTTGCACCTTCTAAAAATAAAACTGCACTTCTTTTTTTTTTTTTACTTTTGGAGGGGCTGTCTGTTGCTAAGGGACTGTGATTTCTCCTCTAAGTTTTCTTCTTCCAGGAACAGAAAGGGATTCTGAGTTGGTTTTTGACTGTCAGTATTTGCATACGGACATCAAATTAAAAAGCAGCTCGAGACCACATCTACAGTAAGAACTGAAGATAATGCACAGTGCTTCCTCCCTCCACTGCACGCCTACATGTTTTTATTATTTCTTGTGATGGCTTTGAAAAATAACTTCTTTCATTCATTATGTGTGTGAGAGGTTTCTACTGTTTCCTTGATGGCTGTGGCCAAATTATTCTTTCTTTCCTTTATACTTTCTTTCAGAGCACAATTAAATATTGAATGCATCGAGACACGATGAAGAGAATAGCATGTGCTGGCACGTGAGCTGTAGAGGTGTAGGAAAAAAATAATCCTGCTCTGTTCACAACACAGCCGGGGTTATCTTTCAACCCCTCCACCTGCCCTCCCACTCCCTTCTCACTCATTCTGGCCATTACCCTTCTCCTTCTGCCTCACCCCCTATCGATTCCCCAAAATCACCATTTTCTCCTTCCTTTTCTTTTCTTTTTCTTCTCATTGTCGTCCCCTCCTCTCCCAAGATGAGGACTAATTATCCGCTAAAAGCGGGCAGTTAAAGGGGACTTTATTCAGCAAAATGCTTAGGACTGCAAACCAAGGTGAGTGTGTGTGTGTGAGGTAGAGATAGTTCAAGGGAGCGGAAAAGAGGATAGAAACGGATAAGTGAGAGGGGGGCTGAGTGGAAGGTGAAGAAGGAGGAGGAGGAGGAGAAGAGTGATGGAGGGACAAGGTGAAGGAGGCAGGAGAGGAGAGAGCAAAGGAAGCTGTTGACTTCCTTTTCTCTGTGGGGGGTGAATCCTTTCTGGAAGTGTGACATTTGGTATAACAGGATCCTGTCAGCGGGCAAGCCACAGGCCTCACACACACACACACAGAAAAGGGTTCATGCACACTAAATGTTAGGTTACGACCCACGGTGATGTGCTAGGCTGTGCACGGATGTCGGCTGTGACGCAGCTAAGGTGGAGTATGCGTGCACGTTCATGCATACTGTACTCATAAGTGTGTGTGTACATGTGTGCGCATACAGAATGTGGGATGTTTGACAAGGTAAGAAGGATGAAAGAGGCTGCAGGTGAGGGGGTGGCAGGTATGACAGGCTTATCGCGCCGCTCTTTCTTTCCATCTGTCTATTGCCCTCTTTTCTTCCATCACTCCATCAAGACAACCCCCACCCCCCACACCCCCACCCATTCCTTCCACCACCCTCCTCCCCCAGGTGGTGACATTAACATTGTAAGAGAGAAGGTCGTGCAGTTGATCAGTGGTTCCTGTGTGTGTGCAGTAGTGTGGGTGTGTGTACTGTATGAGGCTGCATGCAATTATGCGTGTGTGTGTGTGTGTGTGTGTGTGTGCGTGTGCACAGAATTTTGTAAGTGCACGTGTGAGGAGCATAATCATGCTGCTCTGTGTGTAATTATGCAGCTCTTGTGTGTGTTTGTGTGAACACCTACGCACATGCATAAACACGTCTATTTGCTGATCTCGTGGCCTACAAAGAATGTGCAACTTGCTTTTCTGTGTGTGTGTGTGTGTGTAGGCAAGGAATCAACCGCCAAAAGCATCTCACAATAGCCAAGATAAAGGAGCGCTCATGGCCCGCTTCAGCTCTATTTGGACTAAGGCCAATCTGGAGAGCTGACATCAGTTGGCTCTGCATAAAGCCAGGGTCCATTTCCTAAAAGGCTTTCGGGATGATTCCTCCATGCGCGCCAGGATAAGCTAAGACAATCCAATGGCTGTTCCAGCAGCCCCACCTCCTTGTCCAAACTGGAGGAAATCGCTTTGGTGGAGCAAGGTGGTGAGGTTACAGTCAACCCGGATTCAGTCAAACCATATTGTCAAGCAACTCCTTGGAACGTCACCAACTTCAGGGGTGCTTGTTTGGAGCATTTTGACTTGTCATAGTAGGAAAAGCACAGGTGTTGCTAATAACATTAATTATGGCTCTGTTCTATTCAAGCGGCATAGTAATTCATGGCAGTGTGACAGTGAGCCAACAAGAACCCTGAAACTGAAGCAGCAAAATGTAATCCAGCCATCATTAAGGCTTTTCCCACTGTGACATGTCAAAATGTCTTCCACGCAAAAGAACAATCAGGAAGTGTTGTATTTCGACCTTTTTTGTCCATCACCAGTCACTTTCAGGTTGTGTAATGCCTTATCTAATTGGCTGAGCAGTGAAAGGTTACCACTAATAAGGTCAAAGTTGAAAGTTGATTGAAGTTTGAGTGCAGCAGTGATGCATAAAATCCAAGCAGTAGCGCTAAAGTACAGCATCGATGCTTTCTCCATAAGATTAGTGTGAGTTAGTTTAGTTGTCTTGCATCAAAATGCATTGCCTACATTTCTCTTCGTAATGTATTCTTCTTTATTCTCATACCATCAGTGAAAAACAAAATCTCAGCAGCCACAGAAACACATTCAGGTCATTGCACAGTTTTTTAGATCAGATCATTTGAATGCTGTTCTCTTTACTGCCCACTTATGCTTCACTCCAGTAAAAATACATAATTATTCAGAGATCATAAGACATGATTTTCACAAAGTCAAGCAGGCTGAGAGCTGTGAACCAGTCCTTATTTACTAATGTCTACTTTTTCAAGACAGCCTGTCTCTCTCTCTCTCTCTCTCTCTCTCTCTCCTCCAGTCCTCACTTCTCCTCTCTGTCTCACCCTCTCCTCCCCTCTTCCACGGGGCCCTTGACCTGGCAGCTGATCCTCTCTCCCCGTCACATTTGGCCCGCGTCAAACCGCCTGCCATCTCCATCAAAGCACAGGCTGCCTCCCAACTGTTAGCACCCCGCTACGTCGCTAATAAAAAGCCTGGGTTATAAATATGAAGAGAAGAGCATGCATAATGCCCTAAAGGAAGGCCCAAAACACCACTAAACAGATAAATGTAATGGGGTGGATACGGCTCATTAATTTTAGGATAACTGTGTTTAGTTTTAAAGATGCCGTGATAGAGACAAGGTGCTATGAATAAAATTCAGAGCTGATGCTAGCAGGGCTGAGGAGGGCAGGGCTATAAGGGGGCCCTGAGCTGGAGGGGGTGATGCAGCACTATTGTTAAATGCACTGAGGTTGGGGGGTGCTGTCACATCTTTTCAGAGATGACCCATGATTCCCTGCAGCACCTTCCTCGCAGGGTTGCATCATTCGGGATTAAATAGAAAACACATATTTAGAAAACGACTGAACCCGGGGAAACTAAATCAGCACCTCTAAAGCTCACTTATTAACACGGTATTTCTAAATATTAAAGCCAAGTGACAAATATCTACAAGGGACTTATTTGCCAGACTATTTCTTGGCCAGGACCAGTAACTCATCTTTGGACAGAGCCAGGTTACATAATGATGAACTATTCTCATATTGTTCAGCAAGAAACTTGTTCTCTTGCTTTTTTATACTTTATTGTAAATATGTATTTTATTGTGGCAGTACAGGTAGCTGTATACATGTCTGGTGTTGACTTCTAATGTTTTAACCACAGCAAAACGCTGCTTTTCTTCCACAGATTGGAAAAAGATTCCTTTTCAATGCCGACATGACATTTTGATTACTTGGTTTGGCCATTTTTATATCTAGAAGGGTTTGAGTAATAATCCATGACATGATTGTTACTCAACAATCATGTCATGGATGAATTAACAAGGGCTTTGCTGCAGTTTTGCTCCTCTTCTTTTGTTGTTTCCCATTCAGCTGACAGTCTGTTTATTGCTTGTTGCCTGCTTTTATTTAAATCCCACAATGTCATTGGTCACAGGAAATAAGAGAGCCTTGGTTTGATTCACATGGTGCAAATGCAATATGCCTCCGATACCAACTCTGATTAAAACCTTTCAGAGAAATGAATCTGAGTTTTACCCTGCAGGTAAGGCTGCACAGTCACAGCAATAGGAACATCTGGCCTTGGATGAACCGGGGAATCAAATTCTTTTGATTTCTTTTTTATGACACACTGTTATACTTTACTGACTTTGTTTACAGCAATCTTTGTTATTGCTATTTGTAATTCAGCAACACACTTTTAGAAGGAAAAGTTTGAGGCAGGCACTTAATTCAGAGAGCAATCTCCAGTCACAGTGTGTAAGTGCATACCTGTAAGTGTCTGTGCACGTCTTATCCTGTCATAGTGTGTTATAGGGCCTATGTCTCCCATTGATCTGGTGAGTCGGGCCAAGCCATCACTTTGAGGTGACAGCTAAATGACCAGTAGCCCTAGGCACTGGCCATCTCGCCAACAGCCTTTGTGTGTTTGCGTCGCAGTGCCTAATCGATACGAAATGATACCGCGCAGGAGCTCATCAGCGGTGGCCGTCGCAGCTGACAGAGACGGTAATCTATAGCTTCACTGAGCAACACTTACCCAGAACCCCCCACCCGCACGCACACAGACACAACATCTCAGAAAAGCATTCCCCTCCCCTCTAAGCTGCCCTTCAGGGTTTTTGCTCTTTCCACTGCACTTGCTAAGAGCTGTAGCCCCCTGATTTCAGACTCCTTGGAGAGCAGCATGGCATCATCGGTGGATCCCAGTTGAGCGAGAAGCCTGCCTACAGGGGCCAGGATAAAGGGAAGGGTGGGGAGATAGCGCTTCATTTTCCTCGACACTGATCTGAAATGCAGAGCGCCCTCGCTCCACCCTCTTATTCTCAATGGAGAGAGCGGCAGGGGGTACAGTGTTTGGCCAGGAGGGATGTTTGAGCCCCTGATGCCCCGACAGGGCTCCAGAGCAACGAAGCAAAGGAGAGACGGAGAGAGTAGAGACACAAAGAGAAGGGGCTAGAGGGCAGAGACAAAGCTAATTTATCTGCCTTCCTCGAGAGAAGTAAGAGACAGACAGGTGAAGATGAAAGAAACAGGCCTCCATACAAGCTATGCAAAGAATTACTTTTCAGATTAGGTTAGGTTCGAAGAGGGTGTAAGGGGTGAGGGATGACTGCATCTTCCCACCTACAGTATAAGCAAAAAAAAAGACTTTGCAGCTTAGAGGAGGAACAGAAAGAGGGAAAGATACGAAGCTTGAAAAGCCACAGACAGGAGACAGGAGTCCACCTCCTCCTCACTGACTAACAGCTCCATCTCTCCAGGCAGCCGAGGCTCACCTAGCTTCAGATAACACACCACGGAAACAGTTTAATTACACACACGGCCTTATCAGACGACATTAGCCTCACAGTAATAATCAGGGCTGCCGTCAGCCCCTCCGTCAAAGCCTGGCAACGCAGTACCTTGAGGCGGTTTTTACACAGTTCAGGCTTCGAGCTGATAACAGACACCTCCAGTTGTTAAATCACGATTTGCTGACGGAGTTTGTGGGAATAATGCACATTTGGTTGTAAAGCTGACACCTCCTTTACACACAGTCAGTTTTTGTTTGGATGGGCACGCTAATAGACTCTTGCGTATTCAGGCAGCAAATTCTTTCTGTTGGACTTAATGCTTATATTTGCATTTTAGGTTTTAAAGCTGTCATTTTAATTCAGTGTTCAGTCTTTAGCGCATTGCTCTTGGACATGGGAATCAAACCTGTCCTTGATTGGTTCTAAGCCATCAGGTACTAGAGGTTTCTGTGACATGTGGATGTGTGTTTGCATGTGATGGGGGGGGGGGATCTTCAAAGCACCTTTCATCTAGCAGCAAAGCAACAATGATGGAGTACTCAGAGTGCCAAAACCTGGTGACCTCTGCTTAATGGAGCAGAAAGACATTCCCCATTGCTTTCTCTGAGCAGACACAGAAAGCACACATCCACGTCATCCCAGACACATGGACACAACAAGAACTTCGCCTGCAAAATAAGACGTTTAAAGAAATGTTGGAGCTCAAGTAAACACAAAATCAAGATCCAGAAAATTCTAAACATCTACAAAAAAACACATGCAAAAATTCATGGATGTGCTGCTTTTCCATCTTTCCACGCAGACAAAGCTACACGTGTATCCTCTTAAAACTGAAAGTAGCTTGACAAGTAAACAGATTGAACTCGTGCAGCTCTGCTGACCTTGAGAGTGATACAGACATTATTAAGAGGTCTTAACGCTCGGGATACAACAAGTACACTGCATATAAAGACCTCTCCTGCTCCATCTAAATAGCTTGTGACAAAGTGTGGAAAATGTCTTTGTTCTGGTATTAAGTGGAGGATAGGAGAGGTGAGGGTGAAATAGGATAGAGAGGAGAAGAGAGGAGCGGAGAGAAGAAGCATCTTGAGAGTGAAGGAGATGAATGATGGAGAGGAGGATGAGATTGGAGTGAAGAGGAGAGGAGAATAGCAGGGTATGGAGGATGCGGGGAGTGGGGGTATAATCCCAACGACTGGAGCCATGTAGCACTCGCTGGGGAGGGGAACTCTGTCTCTCTTTAACTGGATTTGGGTGAGCTGCTGTTTATCAGCCTATGAGTCGCCAAGCGCTCCCTCTCAGCTGTCAAAACCATCCTAATCTAATCAGGAGACATTTCAGCCATTTGCTTTCAACACGGCAGAGTGCATATTGGACAAGGTTTGTGTGCTCGTGTGTGTGAATGAACCAGAACGTGTGTGTGTGAGTGGGGGGGGGTTGCGTGGATGGAGGGGGTCGGCGACAACAGTGGTTTTATACCCGGGTTAGCAGCTTGCTGCAGGATTTGGGGAGTCTGCGCTCCGGATGTGGGGACCCCATTGTGTGCGGCAGGCTGGCTAATCTTCATTACCGCACACAATGACGGGGCAAGAGAATAGGGGCCTTGGCTGCAAAAGGCAGAGAGAAACAAAAGAGCGGCAAACAGCGAAAGAGAGAGAGAGGGGAGGAGGGCCGAAAATAACAGAGGGGAGAGGAGAGAGGGGAGAGATAAAGGGAGCAGCGAAGCAGAAAAACTCTGCTTCCTGCTAAGACACTGCCAGTCAGACAGGGACGTTCAGTACCCCAATCACGTCCACAAAGCGTGAAGTGCAACGGTAGCGCCGTGTCCACACTGATAAGAGCCAGAACGGTTCATTCTTACACAATCCTCAAGCGCTGAATGAGAAGCCACCTCTGTTTTTTGCGTCTTGTCTGCGTTTATCCTGCTTTTTGCCCAGAAGGTGTTGTGTAACACTTCTTCACAACTCGTCTGACAAAGCCTGAAACTGTGGCCCTACCACTCATTACAACAACAAACCTCAGGGTTAGCTAAGAAGCAAAGAGGGGAGAGAAAACAAGCATGAGCAGCAAAAGCAGGTCAGTGGCACAGTCTCGCAAGGCCAAGGTGGATTAGCTCAGGGTCGCAGACGCGTTGGAGGGTGTGTTACGCAAGAGCGTGTACATCCCGGTGACTTTATGTTCATCTGAGACCATGCAAACAGGAGGTGGGGCGCTGTCGTTCCGTCTTTATTCTCACGGCAGCGCTTTCAAAACAAACCTGAGCGACAAAGATTAGCCCAAGCTGCTTAAAATATTCAAAGACGTCTCCTCTCCAATGCGACTGCTGTGGGCTCTCCTTCAAGAGATAGGGTAGAGAGAGACAGACAGAGACAGAGAGAGAGAGTGTTAGTTGAGGGCGGACGGGGATGGGCGCGGAGGCAGCACGGCAGGCTGAACCTGCTCACCCCTCTGTGCCAAGAGGCTGGCTTTTCAGCGGGAAGCGTAAGCGGAGTGCGAGGACTTTTCACCCCAATTTCCTCCTGACAATGTACAGCGGAGAGGGGAGGAGAGTGGTTACATGCACTAAGAAAGGTGTTAGGAACTCATTGACTTTGGCTTTTAGCTCTGAGTGTGTGTGCTGTGACTGCTGTCCCACAAGCAGAGCATTCAGTTTGAAAAAGCCAGGGATTGCAGGGCAAAGGGTGAAGCCCAGAATAAGGGCTGCTTTAAGATTCAGGGTTAAAGTTTAAAAGGCTGGCAAATTAACGTGTTTCAAATGAATGGGAGGTTGTGACAGTTACAGTGAAACGTGCAACATAAGAACACACTATACACACCACCTGCTCGGCTGAATACTGGAGAGAAAGAAGCCACTTTTCTTCTTGACGCTCACACCGGCATAAACACACACACACACACATAAACCCAATAAACTCTGCCTGTGAAGCTCTCTCTCTCTCGCTTGTACACACATACACCAATGAAAATTATTGATGTGCTCTCTTATAAAACAGTGGCTGCTCCCTAAAGTATTCCTGGCAACATCACAGGCTGAAAATAGCTGCCGACCCAAATAACTTTCCCCGCCGGAACGACGGAGGAGCCAGACCACAGCCACCGGCGACTGGCTTTACTAATTGGCATCACTTTACAATGAAATAATATCTGGGGCAAAACACTGAATAACACATAGCAGTAAACTGGTGAGGAGGATGTGCTGTCTAGCCACACAAGCTGGGGGGGTTAAGGAAGGAAAGGGAGGGTTGGGGGAGAGGACGGGGATGCCTTCGTTCTTGTTAGCATAAGTTATCAAATTCTCTTCCCTGAAAATACATGATGGGGGAATAGGGTAGTGAAACATTTATGTGACACGATCCGTTTAGTTAAAAGATGGGAAAAGCATCCACAGCAGGGGTTCTTAAATGTTGTTAAGTCACAAACTGGAGTTTGCTCCGTTTTTCTAATAACAGATCCCCTGAAGGGTCGCTTGTCTTTATTGATTTAGCTTTGAATAATAGACGTTATTGCACTTAACATGAAGAGATAATGAAGAAAACTTTGAAAAGATGTAGATTATCTTGTAGCATGAGATATAAAACCCCTCAAGGACTCCACTTTGACACACCAGCCACATTCACACACTTCACTTGGCTGAGTCTGAAGAATGACATCACACACATGCAAAACAATTCAAAGTATGTGAATCTGTGCAGTCATGTGCCAACGCAGAAATCTCCCTATCAAGTCTTTTGTGTCTGTGGATGAGTCCTTAATGTCAGTAAGAATATTTCCACTTATTTCCACTGCAAATCAACTTGGTTCAGGTGTTTTCATCACATGTAAATGTTCTTGATTTTAATGTAGCCACCTGTCATATTCTGGCGCGTTTCACAACGCAGACACTCATTTTCAAACTTTCTGGCATTCAGGTTGGTTCGAAAAGGCCCATTGCCTTTTCCCAAGGCCAAGCTCTTGTGTCAGTCCACAAGATACCACAAAAAACTCCCACTTTAGACTATAATAACAAAATCACCAATGCTGTCAAACACATGTTGTGATCCGCTCACACACTCACATGCAAGCACTGTACATCCAGGGGAAGTGAGAGGGAGGAAGGCATAAACACAGATGTCTTTTGGCAGCCCAAATCTTAATTAGCACCAGGAGATTCATCTAATCAAAGGGTTGCCAGCCCATCATTAAGTCTAAAACACACAGTGCTCTCCTCACATACCAGAACAGAACAATGGGAAACAGAGGTATGCTGTCACACTGATGAATGACTCTCCCCACAGGTCTCATTAAATCATAGAAGGGCACTTCCCAGGCCCGTGGAAGAGTTAAGCAGGGTGCAACATCTTCTCACCCCCTCTGTCTGTCTACTTTGACACTTATACAACCATTTTCTTTTTTTTCATTTTTTTTTTCAAGGCTGCATGTCAAAATAATATTTTTCCTAGTGAGAAATTGTGCTTTCAGGATTTGACATATAGGCTAATCCCAATTCAAGCTGAATCTGCCTGGTTTTGAGGATCCAAGTCGTATCATATTCAGACAACTCAGCCCTGCAGGGGCTTGGAATGACTGAAACTACATGACGTACCCAGTTGGCTGAGGATGCCAGTGTCTTTAGGGTAATGTGGGACCGAGTTTAATCTTCCATGGAATTTAACATCAGCTGCTGACAATAGAAAACACCCATCATCTGTTTCTGACCACCCATCTGAGTCCAAATGCATTAACTATGAGATTAAGATTACAGCTGGATCTCATAGTAAAAGCATAAAGAAATGAGAATGTGTTATTTTTTGTGAAAGATGGATGAGTCAATCCATCCAGTTTACTCTGTTCAAGGCTGGATTTCCAACTGCACCGAGGCTGCAGACCTCAAAGGGCCTTAAAAGTTGGAAAAAATGTGACTTTGGAAATTTGATTAAATGCACAACTGAAGTACAGTATCAATGAAGGTGGGTCCTGCTTTATGACCTTATTGTGTGGTCTGAAAATCGAGCTCTCATACCTTAAACATTTGAGTTAATATTGTGTACAGATTGTGCTTATTCAAAAATGAATGACTATTGACGCACTGGCCAACCAGGCAGGCAGCTTTGGAGCAGCGAGTCATAGCAGGTGGAAAAACACCACTGGCTTTGCATGTTGGACAAGTGCAGCTGAGTGTTGAGGCTGGCATGCAAAGCACGCGCACACACACGGCTGCATGGACACTTACAGAGACACAAGCTTGTTGTCACTTACACACTGAAAGTCCAGCACACAGCACTTCTCAAAGCCTGGCATTGTTACGTCTTTACTCTGCGTCTCGCTGAATGGAACCTCGAGTCAAGATATCTTTCACAAAAGCATCCTCTCCTAAAACCTCAGCCAGGCTCAGCTGTGATCTTCACCAATGACTGTCCTGCTTTATATTATCCAACCAGTGTGAGAGCGTGCTGCGTCCTTGCGGCTGTCACCACCGAGAGCTTAGGGCTGTGATTGATGACTGGCTTCAGATGACAACAACAAGCAGCGGTGTTTACTCAGGGCAAATTGCCCTTGTCCCTCCCCGACTTCCATCTCTTTCTCCCCCCTTTTTCTCGCTCAATCTTTGGAGAAAGATGGTCCACATGGATGGATCTCTGGTTTCTGGATGGCTAGGAGTCCCTTGGGGTGGGATTAGCCTCCCAGACTGACAGCTAAACAAACAAATACGCTAAAGCTGGCTTCCTGCTTGCCAAGGCTGCCTAGCAACAGGTAGGCTATGAGATAGGATGCAAAGCTTGGTATGTCGCAGTGATGGCTATAAAATGCCTGGACATAGTGCAAACGTGTGGCTGTTACTAAAGCCACTGGATTTCCAACTACGTGAGCACGCTGGAAGATTAAACACACTGTGGTCCAATTAGGATCACTTGAAGCCTTTACATACAGAAGGCCCTTTTGCATAGAGTGATTTGACATAGGGAGCTCACGATGACAAGACGACTTCAGGAAATCACTGCGCCCAGCCAAGAAAACGTCCTGCACATAACCCTTCTTTTATTCTTTGTTCTTGTATTGCACATAATAAGAAGATATGGCTTGTTAATGAGCATGTGAGTCAGGCTAGCTGTTTCCGCTTGCTTCCAGTCTTTATGCTAAGCTAACTGTCGTCCGGCTTTAGCATTATATAGGAATAATAATCCCTTTTAAGTCTTTAATTCACATTATAAAAAGTCAAACAGGCGGTTGTTTTTCGTGTCCACTGACTTCTGTCCAATGCAAGACTGAATCTTTATCAAAAAATGGAGGAGTTTGTCTTCAAATACTTTTGTTACAACGCTTCCAGCAGCAGCTTCGTTTATTCAGCATTGTGCACAGTTTTGATTGCATAACTCTCCTGAGTTCAACTTGTTTTCACAGACTTTAAAGAGGGGTCAGAGCAGGGCACATCAAACAAGGCAGCTGTGACTTTGTCTTCTCAGAATTTGTCAAAGAGAAACAGAGTAAGAGAGAGTCATGAGATAAAGAGAGAGAGAGAGATGGTGGTGATTCCAAGGCATGAAACAAGTGCCTGAGACTTCTCTTCCTTCTCTTCCTTTCTCTTTTCTCCCTGCGGTTGCCAAGCCGGATGGCAGCAGTGAAGCATGTCGGATCACTGTAAGGTGCTGTAACGGCTTCCCAATTTCGCCTCAAATGATGTGAAAGTCATTGCCAAGCCATGTGTGCTGGTGTGAGGAGAAAAAAATGACTGGCTCCTCTTCTCACTGTTAATCAAACCTGGGGTGGCAGAGCGTTTTGCAGACGGAAGCCATACATAAAGATGTGCTTGTTCTCCTCTTCTCTCTCTCTTCGCTTCACTCTTGCTGCCTTTTTTCTTCTGCCTCTCACCCCTCTCCCTCTGTCTGTGACAGGGCCAGTCACCAGAGCGTCAGACAAATGAATGCTTCCCTCCACCGTCCCCTCTTTCATCAGCGCTTCCAACCTTTTCATCAACGCCCATAAAGCAGTAGCAGGCACCTATCACCGGCAATCGCCTCTCAGCTGCCTGAGTGATGAGACAGAGGTGGCAGAGTTCACTAAGTGCTCTTATGGCAGAATGGATGTTACTGGGTCAGGGGGTCGCTCGCACATCTCACTACACAAAAAAACACAGACACAAACCTGTGCCCCTGTGGGGGGGGGGGGGGGGGGGGGGGGGGGGGGGGGGGGGGGGGGGGGGGGGGGGGGGGGGGGGGGGGGGGGGGGGGGGGGGGGGGGGGGGGGGG
>JAVQJL010033957.1:0-36773 GCA_036024295.1 Nannoperca obscura
TTGTTAAAACAGGGAATTCCTTTGAAGGGGGAAAAAAATATTAAAACAGTCTGCTATTTTTGCCAATCACAGGATACATTGACGTCGGCTGGTATGACACACGAGCCAGTGATTTTACTGGATAAATGATGGTAATCCCCATCTTCAGTCTCCATCTCTTGAAAACAGCAGTGCGCGTGCAGTGCGATCAGGGCCTGGTAATAACAATTTAAAAAAAAAATATATATATATATAGACTGAATGGTATTATTAGTAGCCTACACCGCCATAATAAACGAACGCCAGCGTCGCTCGCAAGAATCCCCCCGTGTCAAAGACTGTGTATGAGGGGAGGAGTGGGGCAGAAAACACGTCCAGGTCCACAGGGGTGGTGGCTGGGAGGTTGAAAAATGAATGAAAATCCTTTTTTTTTTTGTATGCCTATGCCATTCAACCAGCACCGGCTCTCGATGCCCAGCGAGCAGTCCAGGCAGTGAGCGATGACAAGTCGGGGGTTTTTTTGTTTTGTTTTTTAAATTCCAAACCAATTTTCCAGCTCCTCGGGTCGGACTATCTCTGCCGTCAGTCGGGATTTGCAGCTGAAAGAAAACACCAGACTTGTGCCACGCAAGAGAACGGGTCTTCGGCTCTCCTGCTGGACGACCTCGGGTGGAAGAGAGATTGTAGTCCGAGGAGTTGCCCCTTTGCGAGTGTTTCTCGTTTTGCCTTTATCCGCGTGTAAGAAGGAGAGAACAACAACTCCCGTCGCGCGTGTATCCAGAGGCTTGAATCCTACGGTTCGCCCCTCCTCGGTTAACGCAGGCTGTGGGTCTCCGCTCCTCCGTGGAATCTCTGCTGTAAACAAGAGTCGGCTTCTCTCACTCGGAAACACATAGTGCTACGGATAGGGTGGCTGGGGGTGGGGGGGGGATGCAGGGCGGAAAACTCGGAGTGGATCGGGACCCGGGGATTCCCACACGCACCACCAAAAAAACAAAAAAAAGACGCACAGGGAAGCGTCACGCTGGTTAGTTCTCTCACCCCCAGCTGGGTGTCTGTGGGTGCATGTAGGGGTTTAGGGTAATGGTGGTATAGGTTTATTCCAAGATGTATAACTTTCAGTGTTGTATACAAGACGACACCTCCAGCAGAATTAAAAAAAAACATCCCAGAGATGTTTCTTTTATATCACCGGTGGTTCCGGTTGTTAGACCAGCAGTTTCTCAGTATTTGGTGCGCGAGACAAAGGATGGCTGTGACGTTGATCACAGTTCTGTCTGTATCTGAGTAACAGCTCTTCAATCAGCGGTTCCCAAACGGAGGGTCGGGACCCCCACGTAGGGTCGCAAGGTGATTACCTGGGGCCCATTTGACCAGTACCATTTTTTCCCCCTCACGTTCATTTTGAGTTTCAGTAATCAAAAGAAATGCCATGCCAGAGCCCAGCAGGGCTCAGGAGATTTGTATCTGCAATTCTTAAGGGACAAATCTATGTGTAGGGACAATTTGTGAAACTGGACACTACCATTTGTGTAAGCAGTGCTCGCAGAGTGCTCTTGTGAAATAGGAAATCTAAATTCTGCTGCACAAAACTGTGTTTTGTGTAGGAGCAACGAATGTAACGTGAATGTGCATGTGGCTCGTACTTTGTGTCCTACTGTGTATGCGAATGTTTGCCTGACACCATCCAAAGATAGTGTACGCTATCTTACACATCAAGGTATTGTAGGAGATTGTAAGCAAAACCTTATTGTGGAAAGCATGACATAAAGATCCTTTTTTAAAGTGTTTCTTTTTCACACTTTTATCTTTGCTTTTTTGTGTGTACAATACAGGAATTTTTAATTAATTTAAATTAATTTAATGAACTAATTTTGACTTAAATTAACTAATAAATAACTCCTAAGCTAAAGTGCTCACACCTCATAGATGGGCGCCCTGTACAGAGGGGGTGTCAAATACACATTGCTTTGAAGTAAAGGCTCACAGGCAAACAAATGGTTGAGAAGCTCTGTCTTAAATCATGTGGGTGTCTGGATTACCAACTGGGTAACAGCCCTGGGGCCCCAAAGGCACCGTGTTTACTGTGGGCAATAACTGATACTATGAGGTTTGGGTATATAAGGCGGCTTATGTATTTTTACCTCACATTGTGATCTTGTAGAGACGCCCAGTGTCAAGATGTAGTTTTAATATCATTCATATTTTCAATTATATTTCATGGTGCATATTCTTAAACTCATTTGTGTTTAATTAAAGTATCCGGTTGCTTGTCATGGCTTGAGGTCTCATGTCTCAATCAAAGATGCGGAGATGTTACATCCCGTCCTGCTAGCCGAGTTAGTTGAGGTAAAATATAACATTGTTGGGAAATGTATCAACTGCACCCAGACCATGCTATCTAAGATTAATTTCTCCCAAGGCTGTCTGCTGATGGCTGAATAGCTTTGTGTCCGACAGAGGTAAATTATTACATTGTTCACAAGGAAGGATGAGAGTTTTACAAGTAAGAATTTTCACTTGATTTGCTGTCCACACACAGTTTAACCCGTCATCCTTTCAAAATAGCTCAGCTTTATTCACTTTTTGATAAAATTACACATGCAAGGTCACCATCAACGATAAACAAAAGTGCTCAAAACGAGTCACAACTGAAGTTTTGTCCATAAAGAGGAAACAAAAGTGGTAGTGAATCATTTGAATGAAAAAACAATATAACATATATATATATATTCTTTGTTGTTGCAGGGAGTGAAATAACGTTCCTGTTATACTACTGTTCACTACTACCTCTGGTGGTTCAGTGGGGTCTGGACAAACTGTGGGGGTATATGGCTTGATAATCATCACTGACCATTGTTTTTTTCTTTTTTGTAAAAACAGTCAGTTCTAGGTGAATGACAATTTTCTTTACTGAATGTGTATGTGGCATATACAGTATGTTTCTGGGGCAACAACAAGATCAGCTCCCTGTGCATCTTTTACGGGATTCTTCACAGACAATTTGTGAGGAGTGGGAATGTGAGGAATGTTTAATTGCTCTTAAAATGTAAGCTTTGTATTGCTAAACATCTTGAATAGCATAGGATTATGAAACCAGTTTTGACACAGTCTAAAATTAGGACTTTTTCTCTAGACTATATATAAATATATATATATATATACGAAGTGTTGTTGCATAGTCTAATGAAAAATCTGTATATATGTATATATAGCTATAGGCTTCACCAGAGAGATATTATTTCTTTATTTGGTTAATTTAATGGTGTATTTGGGGAAATGTATCATTACTCTAACCATAAAATAACTATTAAGTTACTGCAGTATTAAGGGAAAAATAGCACCCACTGTCAGTCAGTGTTTTACAACCACAAAGAAGATTTCTATGAACTGTTCCCTCCTGGTTACGCGCTTTGCTGGGTTTACGCCATTATGTCGTTTTTATTCCAAAAAAGGAAAATATCCTTTTATCAATAACAGATAATAATAGACTTTTTGCCTCTGGACTGAACCGGACTGCGTTCAAACCTTCAATACCACCATTAAGTATTATTTTGTGCACTGGAGCTGTACCATAGGTTACACTGCGCGCCATCGTCACAGGCCCAAAGGAAAATCTGACATGGAGCCCTAATCCACCACAGGACTGCCGGCTGTGCCCGCGTCGTTCATTCATCCCGTACGTGCGGCAGCGACAACACAGTGTGCAACGCTCCTCAGCCCGACGCCTGCCTGATCCTGCAGATGCAGGCCTGATCAACAGCGGGCATTCAGGTGCAGCTTACATTGTAGTGACTGTAAGCCATTCCACTGACGTGAGAACACGAGGAAGAAGAATACAAATCAATAAATAATTAATTAAATAAATCATTCCAGACGTGTTTTTGATAAGTAGACGTTTTACTTTTGAAACTCACCTGAATATTGAATAAGTGGAGTTTCCCTCAGCTACAGTTTTATCATAAAAACGATTTTTAAAAAAAATGATACGTTTAATTTTCAACGTGAAACTAGACAGATATTATGACTATCACATAATCAGAATAAATATTTCGGCACTTAAATTAAAGGAATCTCTTAGTGAATACTCCTAACCACGATCTTTTCTATATTAGTAAATTAAAAAACATTTAAGAAATATTGATATGTTCGTTTCTCATATTACTTTCGTTCTAAATATTACCAGAAAATAACTTTAAAAGTATTATTTTCCTTCAGACGAGTCGTTATTTATTAGTTTTCGAAGCTTTACTATGTCAGATAAATACTTTGTGCAACGACGAAGTAGCATGTCAAAGGAGCAAGTATGCTGCATTTAGACATAATAATCTACGTGGTGAAAATAAAAATGACGTGATTTCACGTTGGCTTAGGTCATCCATGTGTTCTATAAAGTAGTTAAACTGCAGACGCGTGCTGCTTGTCTTGCGATCTGTTGTCGAGGTGAATTGAGTGGCCAAGCAAGCGTAAGAAACAAAATATCATCTTCCCTTTAATTTGATAAACTGATTATTATAATTTCTTTTAAAAAATTGTTATTTTCTTTTACTTTTTCTTGGGAAGCACCATCTCATGAGATTCAGTCTGTTACAGGGCTCAGGCTGTTTTGGTCCTTTCAGTGTTTCGGTGTTGCCCTCTGCTGCTACAAAGGCAGCATTGCAGTTGATTTCTAGTTAGCGCGTGTCAAATACTACTGGAACAAAAAGTCAAATCAATGCCCCAAAGGCAACACAGTTAAATGATGAACGTGACAAAAGGAGCAACGTCATTTCAAAGTTTTGGCACATATGCACATTAGAAGAGACAGATTTCATCAGATGCAAAGATTAGAGACCTTGGGTTTCGTTTTTTATGAACACACAAAATATATATATATTATTATAATTCTATCTATATATCTATCTTGATTGTCCTTCAACAATGATCCCTTTAAATCTGAATAATGGTGATTACTTCTTTCCAACAACACCTTAGACTATATGTTTCTAACACTCATCATCACTCACAACATTGCATCTGGCATGGCATTGCTGTGTCCTCTCAGTGCTTAATATATGCAAAGAGGCAAAGCTGCTTCTTAGAAAATATACAACGGCTAATGATTACACAAATTAAATAACATCACCTGGCGTGAGCTTAATTTACTGGTTTAAAGGTTTGAGTGGTGAAGAAAATGAAGAAACTTTGAAAACGTTTTGGTGATTAACGTGATTAACAACTGAGACATTTTTAAGATTAAGGATTAGGGCCATGTGAAATAAAAAAAAAATTCATTCTGACATTAAGATCAAACTTTTGTCGTCTTCATATGTGGCCTTCTTCTTGTTCTGTTAGAAAGACACACCCACCGTGTCTCGGCTGCCTCCCTTTTGATTCACTCTCAAAACACTGCTGGTCAGAGTTCAGTGCATATAATTCAGCATTAAACACGTGTAGTATACATACACGCAAAAGTGTGTGGAAATGCAGAGAAGGTTGGTGGGAATTTGCATAAAAAGTGGTTAGTTACTAAAGTTAAGCCTAGAATTTTGTATTAAAGATATTGTTATTTTCCTCCTGAGGAACAGGTACTTCCTCCTCCTCTGCCTTTTTTTTCTCTTCAATCACCCCCATTAAATCCCAGGACTGAGGAAGTAGTTGGTGACAGAAGCCTAGCTCCACCAGCCAGGACACTGTAATAATGCATGTAACAGAGGAAAGCATAGCCAGAGTTCTGTAGGGAAAGCCCTGTGTAATAACTCCGCCCTCCTCCCTCCAGCCAGGATACAGGAGGAGAGGAGGGATCCCAAGCAGTGGCTCCCCGCTCACCCCACGCAGCAGCAGTCCGACTACATAGCCGCTGATAGCACCGTAGCTATTGGAACATCTGAAGTGCAGCACGCAGATGAGCTGCGGGAGGACCACGCAGTAGAGGAGGTCCCCACTCAGCAGCCAGAGGGCGAACACACTGTCATCACCAAAGGCCAGGCCTGTTCCAGCCAGGCCCACCAGCAGCACGCTAACACGGATCACCCACTGCAGCTCCCGCTCCGAGGCCTGCGGGAAGAGAGACATGAAAGGGACAATAAAAATGGAGTACCTTTACTGCTCCTGCTGAACCAAACACACACACACACACACCTGCTTCCTCAAAGTCGCCTTGTATATGTTTTGTGTAAACATGGATGCTGAGGAGAGCAGCGCAGAGTCCATGGAGGACATAACTGCTGCAGCCACAGAACCAATGCCTAACACTGACAACCAGGTCGGTGTGAGGTAGTTCAAAGCCAATGGCAGGATCTTCCCTGCCTCCCCTCGTTCAAAAGGGGGGGGCAGACCGTACGCTGTCTGGTTCCAGTCTTATAAGGAGAGAAAGAGAGAGGAGACATAGAGGTGGAGAAAGAGACAGACAGGGTTGAGAGCAAAATAAATTATTGGAGGGGAAGAAGCTTTTAAGAATATGGTGATGGAATAAAAAAAATCAGTACTATGCTAACCATAACCAGTTACACTAATGCTTACAGGATTTTTTTCACACACACACACATAGAAATGCAACCAAGATAATATCATCCCACATCATTTACCATGGTAGTGGGACCAATGAATTGTTAGAACAATTGAAATAAAATGAATGCATGTACTGTATGTGCACAGCTGAGTGTTTACATGCATATGTACCTGCAGAGGCAGCCACTGCGCCAATGATAACTGAAGGGATTCCCATAATAAAAACTGTCCCAGCAGCAGCAAAACAGGTGACCTGAGCCTGAGCAGAGGAGGCTGCAGAGAGGATCCTCTGGTATAGAGCTTGATAGGCCAGTCCCCCCAAAGCCTACAACATCCACACGCATACACAAAAAACAACAACATGGCAATTCATATTTTCACACTGGAGGAGGATTGTGGATTTTTGTACCCTATCACCTAATTACATTATGATAGGGATATTTTCTCTGCCATTATGGACAGTTTTTTTTACAGCACCAATAACAAGTTCAATGTACATGTGAGCATGTAAGTATTAAGAATGACAAAAAAAATTGCAAACCTATCCTTCAATTGGAACAGAGCCATCATCACTGTTACCGGTTGAATTTGTGCTTTGGTAGAAAAAACTCATAAGTCTATTGTAATACATGATTTCATAGATTAGTTATTGAGCCCAGCTAAAAGGGCTCAGGATATCTGAAGTGCTATTCCAGTAGCCCTTTTTAGGAAATGCACATTTGTAAATATGAATCGCAGCTGAATTCGATTCAGTGGCTTCAGTTTCAGGGTCCTTGAATCATGCACGCTGGCTCACTGTAACACCGTCACGGCTTACTGGGACACTTGAACAGAGACATTGTTAATGTTATTAGTACCACCTGTGCTTTTCCTAAACGCCTGTTAACTAGAGGTAGCAAATCCAGACTTCCAGTTTGAGGACAGCTGATTTCAATTTCAGTAATTAAGTTTACTCGCTTAATACGATGCCGAACAACTTCAACGTTACCTTGTACCCGACCACAGCTGTAATTAATCGGCTGGCAGGTACAAAGACATCAGACAGGGTTGCATGGGTCATGACATGGATCATACTGTCAACTGATGGCAATTTTGTCTCTATTGTCAACAACAACATTGAAGTTTCTGAGACATTTTGGTAAATTTGGTCCAGAAATGCCCATGACTGAAAAGCTTCGATGAAGTCCAGGTTTTCCAGGATGTGTGGGAAACGTATACTGGAGATACAGTACATTTCATGGTGGCATGTGGGCAGTGACTGCGGTGGTATTTCAATCGCCTAACTCCACTACACACACAGTGAAACATTATACATTTTAAAATCTAACCAATAACAGCATCTCATCCACCCATTTTCCTGCATCTGCCAGCTCCAACTCTCCTATCCACGAGATTCCCGTTGATTGGTTGACGTGGACTGTTTGTGAGATGTCAGTAACTGCAGGGTCGAGTACTAAAAAAGGAATACAGAGCCACTGAAACAGAGAGAGAGAAAAATATGAACATTTTATTATTGAATTACTTACATTTCTTATTGTACTTCATCATAAATGTATTTATCTACATTTTCAAGTCCCATTATTTCTGTTTCTCTTCTCAGTCTTTTCTGTCACTCACTACTTTATTGGGGGTTGTCCCAATGCTCCCATGGCCCTATGTTGCCATGCATGTGTCTCTTATATTGTAAGAGATTGGTAAAGGCTATCTTTGCAGTTCAAATTGCAAAAGAAGATAGGGAGGTGAACGTTTGAAGTGAAGTTTGAATGGTAAAAATCTGTTCAGCCACTGTGAAGCTATTAATGTCTAAATCATGAAAGTGGTCTTGCACGCAAATGTCGGTGGAGGTTTTAAGGGGTATACCATCAGTAGGTTATAAGCTGTAGGTGGGTGATTTCAGCATAATGACCCAGAGGAACATACACTGAACATTTGATCTAAGGAAAAACATTTCTGACAACATAAAACCCTTTGAAAGGTCACTTTAAAGTGTCATGTTAAGAGGATTTTAAGCTGGGGAACCCTGGGAACATAGATGCGCTCCCCTTTATTGCACGCTCTCTGTATTTCTCTCCCTCTGTTCTGTTTCTCACCAGGCTGACAAAGATGAAGGAAAGCTGGATGATATCAGTATATGCAACAGAGTAGAGACCCCCTAAAAATGTGTAGATGATGGAGACAGCTGCGGAGATAATGATGGAGAGGGCAGACGACAGCCCAAGGATTATGCTCATCGTTCCTCCTGGAAATCACACAGAACATTAAATCAGAAACGGTATACACAAAGGATTATGGGAGAATCATAGCGTTAAGATTTCATGTTAAAGTTAGTACATAAAGACTTACCCAGAGCAGCAAGGATGCAGGCCACCCATAAAATATCGCTGACCAGAGCGGGAAGTAGTAGTGTCGCGGTAAATATGTTGCCATAGTGATGCTGAAACGGGTCCAACATGGTCACGTAGCGCTTTGACCTCATAGGTTTAGCGAAAAACAATCCTCCTTAAGAAACGGACGGTACACAAACATAACTGAGAAAAATAACATGAAATACTTTTTTGTCGTTAAAAATATCCTAATAAAGCTTACCTAATTAGTCGATTAGTTGTCCAACAGAAACAATTGAAAAAAAAAAGATTAGATTAAGTGGAAAATGATTAAATTGTATGTAGATGTGAATGTGTACGTGTAAATGTCTATCAGTAGGCCCAGATAGGCCAACAATTTGATGAGGGTGAATGAAAGAGCTTTCAATGGAAAATGAATGCTGTTTCACAATATAATCTAACTGCTATTCATGTGCATTTGGGCTGTTAGCACCATATGAGTAGATTGAAATGCAGTGTAATCCCTACCCCGTCTGGAATAAATCAGACTGTGTCTGTGATGTAAGAGAGAGAAATTACATGACTCACAATGACAATATTACATCGAGGCAAATTAATTCAATGAAGGAAGACTATGGCATAGTACGTGTGGATTATTATTTAGCCATGTAAGCTAACATAAGGCTTCCTGCTGCATTTGGGCGCAACACCAGGCAAGAAATCAGCATTTTCTTTTGCGAGCAGTGGAAGAATTGTCAAAGATTATTAGTTATTTAATTCTGTGTTTTCCAGGATGTGTTGATTTCCATATGTTGAGTTTCAGAGAATTCAGAGTTACCAAGGCAGCTGTATGTATGTAAAAAATAGCCCATATTACAAGTCATACCTGATCTGGCATAAGTTGAATCTATGGTCTAATTACCATTGTGTGCAGTTGTGGCAGTACCCTATTTATTTAAAACTAAACTCAATAATGACTACAGCTTTTAGTTTTTTATTTTCAGGGCCAACGCACATTGATCAACAAAACAAAATGTGCCAGTGTCAGCCAGAAAGAGCATTTTTAACTATCCATTTACTTGTCCACTGCCCAGTTAGCCATTAGATCAACAATAATATAGTTATTGGGCATAGTCATACATGCCTTTTGATGTCTTCTTGACTGAACTATTGTTGAAGAGTATCAGCAAAAAGTATCACGCACACACACTCAAAAGCACACGTATCATCCTGTGAAACTCATGTATGTGAGGCTGTAAATACAACCGGCTAATTACCCAAAACAAGAAGAAAAAAAACATCTCAAAATGTTGGATCATTTTTTGGAGCGGCACAAGTTAAACGTTTTTACAATTAGCTCTATGCTGCTTCATTTGTTTCAGCTACTTACCCAAAAGAAAATTTATAACATATGCAGGAGGCCCCAAAGTCCAGATAAGACCTTGAGTAGGAGAATAAACAGCCTCAGCAGTTCCCATAATGTAACCTCCACCAACCCATGTTGCTAAAAGCAAAGCAAATGAAATCCAGAAGTCAGAAATGGCAACAACACACAGTGAAGGGAGCAAACACAATAAGGAACACACAACATGAAAAAACGTTCTACCTGTCATGGTGAAAACCCCAACCAGGACGTTGATGTTGCGGCCACCGACAATGGTAACTTCGCTCTGTCTGCCAGCACATGTATTCTCTACTTTCTTGGACATTCGAGATGCCCAGATCCCAATTAGCAGGATGACCGTATAAAAAACCACCACGGCCACCAGTCCGGGAACATTCACTGCCATGATTGTCTGGTTACACAATGCACAGTCCATCAATAACATATAAAACACAATTAAGTAAACGTAAGTATACAAAAAGCAGCTGTTGCTGTTGTCATTAGTTTAGCTGCAGTCAAAAATTTGAGGACAACGTTTAACATTGGGGCTGTGCTACAACCGCCAATGAGAGTGAGTATTATTGTCTTTTGCCATTTTCAGGAAGCACCACTGAAAAAAGCTATTCAGCCAACTTAATATCGCAAAAGTAATGTTTCCTATCATCAAAAGACGTATACAGCAGTTTACCTGATCGGGTGCTACTTGACACTGAAGCCATGACAATACCCGAATAAGCACAGGCTCACAAGGGGCTGTGGGGTGACCCAAGGCAAAGCAGCACACACATCCTCTGCTGTTGTCAGAGTTGTCAGAGCAAGAGAGTGCACCCTGGAAACACCTGCCTTAGAGTAATCCAAAGTGATCAATTCTGCTACCTTGCCTGAGACTATACAGTGTAAAGGCATTTACACACCGGGGCGGGTGTTTTTTTGCAGATTAATTCAACGTCAGTATATTTTTTCTCAGTAGATTTTGTTGTCATTTTATGCTGCAATAAAGTAACAGAATTTGTCTGAGCTCTCAACTCCTTGACAATGGCGGACCTGTTGCTTGTGTTTCTCATCCCCCTATATTACATTACAAAGAACACTGACCTGCAAGGTAGTGCACATAGACTACTCAAAGTAACGTAAGGCATACATATGGGCTTTACCTAAGTGCTCCAGTGTATTTATCTATTGAACGAATCTATCTATTGCTGCCAATATAAACGGTTTTGATGCAAAATATTTGTATTTCAGCTTTTTGTGATGTTTATTCGTCACGTCTTCGATGTGTAAAGGCCTTAAAGGTTGTGGGTGATGCAATTACATACAAAGTCAATGCAAAGACATACATAGACGCATATACCCGTCTACGCGAGTTGAAATGTTTCGACTTCAGTATAAAAATGTGTGTGGTGTTGCGAAAGCTTATCAGCGTTGAGATTCTCCTGATGTCACCAAGAATCAGAAATGGAGGACAAATTTATTGTCGCCGTCCGTGGGCTTCAACCTGTTTACTGTAAAGAGACAGAACAAAAAAGGAGAAAAGTGAGCGAAACCATAAGACTACGTGTTCAATTCTGAAAACTACTTCAAATTACATGCGGGGCCAAAATTTGCTTCCTTATGTAATCTAGTAGTTATTGTAGTGAAGTTCTGATGCAGTTATTTTGGTTTGAATTAACCAGATTTTTATTTTCAGAACATTCCCTTGAAAGAACTAATCCAATTAAAACATTTGCAGAAAATATAGTTGAGCAGTTAGCTATGGAAAATCTAAATAGTTAAAAATGTTATCACTGGGTAGCATGTCTATTGAGCTTGCTTAGTTCTTTCACTTACAGTACCAGTCAAAAGTTTGGACACACTTTCCCATTCACTTGAATCCCCTACTGTTCAATAGACTGACAAAGTAGTGTAGTTAGTCAGTAACGTAATCTAGGCTATGCTTCGAAGTTTGTTAATGATAGACAATTTGTTCCAGACAAAGTATCTGAGCAGGTCATCTAGACACTGACCATAAACTGCTGAAAACAACAGGTGTGTGCCTAAAGTCACTGGCAGTTGCTTGATGTTACTGGTTAGTCAGTAACTAAAGTGTGATTTGACTGATTGTATAAACACCAGCATGGTTTGTCATTGTAAAATGTGCTTACAATTCTTGTTAGATTGATTTTAGAGTTCTTCTGTAGGTGCAGAATCAATACAATCTTGGTAGAACCCTCATTAAATCTGTCTTATCCTTTATTAATCTAAATTTCCCCCATCTGAGTTAGCACTAAGTTACAGAGTTGTATTTTCCAAAATGAATATTTATAACAGCAGCTAAATCAGGGAGCTTTCACAGCAGTGGGCAGAATAAGTAATCATCAAGTAAAACAGCAATTCCACATGTAAAACTACTCTAATATGGAGCTAAATTAAGGTCATAAGTTTTGAAAAAAAAAATCTGAAAGTTTTTTTTTTCAAAAAAATTCTAGAGCTGAATCAAAATTATATTCAAACCGAAAAAACTTTTCACACACTTATTTTTATTTTGAATACATCACTACATTTTTCAGACTTCAACATCAAAACTTGAACTTTCAGATTCAGATTTTTTTTTTTGAATGAACAAAACTTGGTACTTAATTTAAAGTATTACCAAGAACTAGTTATGCAGGCAGAATCGTCCCTTTTAGAGAGTTATAACATTGGGTTATTACTGTTGTAGTGTGTAAGCAGCATCTTATTGCTCAGGAGGTGGAGCTACTGAGGTGGTTTCATCTAAGCCACATAATATTTTATAAGCTAATCATGTGTTTTGTGTGCAACGTGTATAGCCGCTAAGTTAGTAAAAAAAGTACAATATTTTCCTCTGAAATGCAGTGCATTGTTTCCCTCAGTGTGCAGGGGCAGTGTAGTTAAGTTATATCTAGTTTTAAATATGTTCCTATCTGGGTAAAACAGCGATTTGTTATTAATAAAATTGTCGTTGGTATGTCTCTGTAACCAACAAATTAACGTTCAAATATCTTCAAAATCAACCAAAAGCAAACACTTGGGGAAGTCTCCACTGATAATATCTCCATCATCTAGATTTATGAGAACCATCATACATGGGTGTTGTACAAAATGTTTTATATGTGTAGAGTCAGACTATATATACATATATATATAATTCTTCAGAACAGGACATTATCAGTAACTACAGAGTTAAACTGTTATCAATACGGATATTAACATATTGAATATGTTTTATCTTCCAAAATTCGGCTTCGACATACCCTTGTTCTCACAGTCAGCCTGATATTAGTACGCGGTTGCATGCTAGACCCTGGTTTCCATACATCGTAATAAAAAAGAAAGAAAGAAGTACACACGTTAACACAGCCAGCCAAATGTGTTGAATGACTGAATTAAATAGATATTAATTACACAATGACCATGCCTACAGACACCGAAAGATTGAACATGACATTATAAATTGTCCCATGTGGTGGGGAACGTCACTTACAGTACCTTTCCGCGTCGATGTCCTTTCTTCCGCGCATCTGCCGCTTCAAATGAGACGCCTCTGCAGCGTTGGTCACTGGTCACTTCTTGGGTCGCGTTCAGAGCAGTCAAAATGTAGAAAACCGATGTTAAACAGAAGTTGGCGGTGTGTTAAATGTGCAAACGCTTGGTAGTTGCCACGGTGAGACCTTTAAATATATATTTGACATGACAACCAAAGTGTTAAGGTAGAAGAATATTTTAAACGCGTTGTGAAACGTTGCGCACAAACGAGACAGCGGGTTCGAAATCGTTGCAAACCAGCGTAGTTAAGTCGTTTTTTTGAACGCAGCCTGGACGGGGAAAACATAACTGACAGCGTTATGGTTGCAGGAAACCTGCTGGTCTTTGATAATTATATTTTGACCCGTGGAAATACAATATCATGTCCAATTTAAACCCAATAAGATAATGTGTTTTTTAGTTTACTAGAGGATGCAGAAACATAGTGCCCGAGAGGTGTACCTGTAGCCTATCGAGTAGTCTACATCTTACACATTTTCCACTAGTCTGAATAAGGGTTTGTCTAGTGAAAGATCAGCAACCACATGCATGCACACTCAATGTCAGCATACTTAATAAGTTAAAATTACAGGAAAACTGACCATTGAATTTAACATTATAAAACTCACATAATTTGTGACTCAGAAATGTTATATGGTAACATTTGTTTGTTGACATTAGTTAACATTTTATATAATTATCTACTGGACATTCCAGACCAAGTAAAGCTGGAGTTGTGTGTGTGTTTTATTTCTTATGAATTTTACATTAAATTTTAAAGAGAGGTTGTAATATTTCTTTCATTCCAACTGCACCAACAAGATAGACTCTGAGCTTGATGCATACAGAAGTTTCCGGGACACTCAGCTGAGACTGGGTCCACACCGGTCCATAATCACCCATAGCACCTGTGTGCACACCTTAACATTCACAGATTCTTCTCGCCAAGGAGATGGGAACCTTGAACTAGATCATGCTCCATGTCATTTTACATACATGTTTATAAATAATATTTTTTATACTTTTTATTCTTTCTTTTGTTTTTTTAACTAAAAAGGTGAAAGGATTGCATTAAGTCAGCTTGTGAGGAGTGTTTAGGTCCTTTTTTATGGAATTAATTGCTCCTTTCATGACAGAACCCATACTTTGTCCCCAAAATACACCATTCTATCCAGTGTCACATTTGGTTTCTTTTGCTATTACCTAACTAAAACAATGGAAGTTTGAAGAAACATATCAAATGTTTCTTTCTACAGAGCCTCCTGGTGGCTGGTTATATAATGTGTATCATATAACCTTAACGTGGAATGTCTTAACACATGAGAAGAAAAAAAATCAGTGACCCAAACAGAATAAAACAAAATTTATTTAAAAAAACAAAGTTTAGGTGTTGTTAATGAACTGGTATCTATCTACAGCATGAGAGCGTACTGTGTTAGATTCAGATGCCAGGGTTTGCCTGTGTGACCTCTTCGTCGTTAGCTGCTGACTGTGGGTGGTTGAGAAGTAAAAGTCCGTTCCCTGCAGGGTCCGAGGTGCACAGTATCCAGTGGTTGCTTGCCTGTTCAGCTTTGTGGGAGTCCAAGAAGGTGTGAGCCGTCACCTCATACTCTTTGCCATATGTGGTCCTGCAGGGACACAACCGTTACCAACAGAACAGCAGCAGGCACGCAGGTGTCGTAACATGACTTTTAGCTGCCATACTGGAGGTCCTTATCTCTTGACAACACGTGGCTGTGAAGAGCTGACTGCCACCAAATGCACAACTTGACCATGTAACTGATTATATTTATCCAGATACATCAACATTTGTGTTCGGGTCAAGAAAGTAGGAGTTACCTTCAAAAAAAAAAGAAGTAAGCTGTCCCTACATCCACATTGCTGCACTTTTTGTATATGTTATTTGTGCCAATTTTTTAATGGACCTCCAAATTGATATCAGACACGATAAATTAAAGGCCTTTATATTGCATTTAATATATTCCCCTTAGTTTGGAGTTACTTTTAAAAAATAAATGGAAATTACCAAAGGACTTGATGACCCAGAACAGCAAGAGCCTGGTTTGTCTTGCAGTGTATGATGAGCACCTTCACATTAGCCTGTAAAAAAGAACACAAAAACACAAAATGTCCTGTATACTGTGTTCAGTTAAACATTTAAACGACAGGAATACTGGTGTTGAAGTGAAGTGAAATCATTAACCACAAAGACAGTAAAGGCTTACCGGAACAGGCTGACCCTCATATTCAAGCCTCTCCTGGGGGTCAAGGTGCACTATCTTCCACCATGACAGAAAGGAACCACCCTCATCCAAGTTGACTTCTTGTAGACGGGACTTCTTTGCACACTTTAAATTAAGTCACAATAGTATGACATTTTCAATAGTACAGAAAATTTAGCGAAAAGGACAAACATATGAGCACATGAGCTTTCTGCACTTCCGCATTGTTAAAACGTCTCTTCACAGTTGGTGGTTTTTCTGTGTAATTCATTCTCCTTGATGGGCTTCAATAAAGTATTAATGTTTAAACTTGATCTACCTTTTGAAAACTTTGCAGGTCACTCATCAAGTAAAGCTGTGAAAAGAAAGGAAGAAAAAACATGTCAACACACAGTGACACACTAAAGGTGAGATACATGTGTGTTTTCAGAAGGATTAATAGGCACAATTGTTGTGTTTAACTGAATGTAAAATGCCAGTGTAATGAAATAAGAGAACATATCTGTTCAGTAAGCTAAAGGAAAAAATCAAAGCAGCTGAGGCAGAGATATCCTGACTACTGTCCTTATTGCTATACCTCCCATATTTCAACTCAATTGCATCATTAAAATCACCCTGCCTAAACTCCATGTGTAAAATGGATGCAGAGCACCTTTTATAGCAGTCAGTCTTCGTGTAAAGTACTTAATTGTTTGTGTGTTATTTCACGTACCCCCCTGGCAAAGCCACTTGTTGTTTTTAGGGCAAAACTTTGCTCGAAATTCAGATTCGATCCTTCGGGACTGCCATCGACACTGTAGTCAAACAAGCAATGTCACAGGTTTACATCTGGGGATGTTACCGTGTGTGTTGAGGTGCATGTTGAAGTGTGTGTTTGTGTGTGTACCTGGTAATGATGAAGGCAGTGCGTGTGCAGGCCTGGACGCCCCTTCCTGCACTGATTCCACATGGTGCTTTAATGCCAGGCGAAGGAAACTTTGTCAAACTGTTGATGTCTGCGTTAATGCTTACTGCACTGTACATCCTGTTTTCTTCTCCCGTGTTCACTAACATCACAACATCCCCAAAGTGCAATCTTCCATCATTTGTCACAGCGAGATTCACCTACACACATGAACAAACCCCATCATTATTACCATTACCATCCCCATTATCATTGTGTTATTGTTGTTGTTAATGGTGTTCTGATAGCTTAAAATAATTTTACCGGTCTCAAAATGTTCTGATTGAGGAAGTCTACTTTCTGGGCAGCAAGCTCACCCCTCTCTTTTTTCTCCAGGTACTCTTTCTTTGTTTCCTGGAAAAACATCAGCATAAACAATGTGTTTTCTTTAATATGGCCTCATGACCCCACCGCGATTATCTTGGCATAACGACAAATACAGGAAAAATATGATAAACACCTGCTATTTTCCTCTTTCTTACTGAATGGTCCCTACTGCATTTCAGTGTCCTTGGGTTACTGATTAATGCATATTTAAAAAGGAATTACAATTCAACTATAGGAACATGAATATACTTTGCATAAAATCAATAATGTTCTTCTAGATGTTGTCATCCATTTTATGCCTCAAAAGATACAACGTGGTTGCCAAACAAAGTAAAAATATTTATCAAACCTCATTATCATTCCTTCTATTGTTTGTTTTTTAAGCTGTCACCACAGAAGAACAAATGCAACTTAATAGCCAACTAATAATAACCTGAAAAAACAGCAAAACATGCTTTTTAAAATTGTAGTATTGTAATAATCTTAACTGTATACTTTCTTTACATCCACAGCTCTGCTCGAGCTTGTTTACCAGAGTTTGGTAAACTGAGATGGGTAGTTAGCCTGATAATCTGATTGAATTGTCTGTTTTCAGTCATTAAGGGTTAGGGTTAAGCTTGTGCAAACAGCTTCACTTGTTTAGCTAAGTTGTGTTTAGCTACATCTTGACGCCCTTTCTAACAAAGCAGAACATCCATGACGATAACGCGTAACGGCCTTTAAATTAAGCTAGCTAAAAATGTAGTGTTTTATTTTGAAACATACCTCTTCTAAGCGCAGGTCCTCATTCCAGTTTCCAATTCTCACACTTGTGCGATACGCCATTCTGGCAATACTGGCGACTATTTGCGTACTAATAATGTAAGTTATGCTACTCTTGGTATTAAATGTAGCTTAGGCATGGTTTGTGTTGTGGTTTCTATGGTAACTGATGGTAACGAAGGAACAGACGTTTAATCTCCTGTCAGTTCTCGCTGATTGTCGCGAGAGGGCGTGCTGGCACAGCCACCGATATCCAGAGCAAGTGAGATCCATCTCTCGATATTTCAGCTCATTCTGCTTCCCACACCAGCAGTACAAGCTCATGAAAAAATTCTGACACGTATATATAATTTTAAAAACATAAACAGACATACAAAAAGTCACAGTATTAAAAACATACATTTCCCTATAGGGCTTTGGTTTTGTGCTCTGCCCAACCAAATACACATATAGAAGCACTCACATGTCATTGTCGCTTTCATGATAATTATTCTCAATAACATACAAAACAACATATTAAATGAGACTTCCTCTATATTTAATTATGAGAGGAATGGGATAATAAGTTGTTAGAAAGTCTGAATTCAATGAATTCCATATACCATTCAGCTTTAAATCTGTGTATGTAAAATCCTTCACAGTTCCTTTTAAAAAGAAAATCTCCGCTCAAGTGTACTCACTCTTTTTCTATATGCAATAATACTCTAACAGCTGTAATCCAGACTGAATGTGTCCATGTGTCTGCTGTCCATTTTCTTTTTTCTCTGTATTTGTCTGTTTGTATGTGTCAGTGGCCATTGGCACGGCCTCTGGCTCCTGAGCCATTTATGTGACTCAATTTGTGACTTCTTTCCTTCGGTGAGTCACTGTCGTCCTCCTCTTCATCGCTCCTGTCATCGCCTTCCAGCTGCAGGATGAAGAGGAGCCACAGAGAAGAAGTAGGAAACAAGCGTGAACCAAAGAGAAGCATCAATGTGCATAGTTTTCATACATTTCTTCCTTCTGTCACATAAATTAATATTCACATAGAGACACCAGTGAACACACCTTGCTGAAAATAAACTTATAAACCATTCGTGATATGAGAACAGCCCAGTAGAGGTGGAGTATCTGTAGAACCAACAACATCACATTGAAGAAGTAGTAGCCAAAGAAGGGAGCAAACTCCTCCAGTGGGTACACCCATGTACAGTGGATCAGCCTGTAGAAGGTATGCACACATAATCTTTTTCACACATTACACCAATCATTTTCCTCATTATGCATCATGCTGCATCCCTCCCATTCATTCACTTACCAGAAAGGAAAAATGACAAGTCTTGTCACCATAAAGAGAACTGTAAACACCACGAACATGGCGTTAGCAGTCTGTTGCCACTTGACGTAGTTGAACACCTTTGCACCCTATGAAATAAAAACAGGGAAAAGAATCAGGTTCGGTTCTTTCTTTTAAAGCAATAGTTCAAAATCAGACATAAAGTCGCTGCAGGCATGTTTGCTATAAAAATTTAGTTTGGATCACGTAATAATCCCCATATAAGGACCTTTCTTTCCTATGCTAATACAGGAGGTTGACATGATATCACAAATACCTATACAGTCAGTGTTTAATCTGCTGACTAGAGAGACGTTAATTCAACCCTGCATTCACCAGTGTCTTATAGAATTGCTCCTCATGAGAAAGAAATTCTGCATTAAGTCTCACGCACACTACTGTCAACCTCCTCCTCCTGCTTTAGTCATCTCAGTTGTTACCTGTAAATCTGAGTAGAATGTCTTGTGTTTTTTGACAAAAAATGCATGTTGGGGCTGGGCAACCACATTTATGTTCACTGCTGTTCAAACTCAACTCAGTGTTTTATATTTTGGTCATCAGACCTGTCCTGCCTTTAGCGATTTTAGAAATCAGTCAGACATCTTGAGGTTTTAGGCTCTGCATCATACTGCTGACACAACTTCAAGGCCACATTTTTACCCTTAGAGGCAGATTGTAACACAATTGTTACAAGATATATAAAAAAGCTTTGCAATCTAAAATTACTTTTTGGAAGTAACTGTTCCTTTAAGTCACAGTACGACCATGGATACCACATAGATCAGTATACACATCAGCACTGACCTCTAGCAGTATGTCAGCGGAGTCATGGACTGCCATCACAAGGGTTCCGATACGGATGTAGTTAGAAATCCAGGAGAAACTCAGAAGAATCAGCGTGGCTATATGATGAATCACCTGCTCTTTGAAGTCCTACACACAAACACATGGCACGTAAACATGCAGGTATACAGCAAATATTGCATCTTTATAACATAAAAGAAAAATAAAGGTTTTGTTTTAAAATATTTGAACATAATATTTTCTGTGATACCTTATGAATAATGAATTCAGGTGAAATGGAATTAAACACTGAATAGGTGCAGTACTTCACTTCGCAGTACTTTGTTTCACACGTCTGGACACATCAGCACACTCACCTTCCGTTTCACATCAAATGTGAGGCTGAGGAGCAGAGAAAGGTAGAAGCCCATTTCCAAGAGGTAATACCAGTATTGAGACGGCAGCAAGGACTGCACGGACATGTAACACACACGTATATAGATGTTTATCATACTGCATACTGTAATATTGTACAAGCTGTCCTAATAGCAATGACAAAGACACTTACCTGTTTAGGAAAGCCTGCCCAAACCTCCTTCAGATTATAAAACCAAGGTTTCTACAGCCAACAAAGACAGAAAGGTAGAGGAGTGTGAGAGGGAGGGGTTGGAGAACAGCCTTGAAATAATCAACACAAGCTCATGTATCCTGTAAAAGAAACAGTTACTGTGATAAAACATTTAAAAAGTTAAAACTACTTACATCATAGAGAGCCAGGACTCCACAGACAAATGCAAAAGAATAAAACACACATCTCCAACTGTTGACAGACAAGAACAATAATGTCAAATACTGACACATATGCACTTGTTCTCACACCAGTGTATAATCACACACAGGCGCACACACACACACACACACACACACACACACCTGGCCTCACAGAACCTCTTGCGAAGCCCTGGACGCTCCTGGTTCCTCCTCCTCCTGAACCAAAGTTGGACTCTCCTCTCTAGCCAACTGGTCTTCTTACACAGAGAATTGAGATCAGCCTGAGACACGTGGGAAATTATCCAATTGTTACACTCATTCAACCCCAGGACGCACACTCTCTGAAGTTCTACACCAGCATTAAGTTTTACTCTCTGATGAGCCACATATGATGCAAAAAGAGCATATCATTTACTGTGTATCTAATTTCAGCAATAAAAAGCGCGATCAAAGTTTATGTTGACAAAAACTGTTAAAAGCGCAGTGAGCCACAATCGCCAGTTTATTTAAGAGCGATATTTCACTTATAGAGCGGTGTGTTTTTGTAGAGCTATATGGAGCAACTTTTTGCTTATACCACACAAAATGCTATAATGTTGAATACCATGTGTAACTATTGGTTTACATTACTGTATGTGAACGACAAATAACCTTTGGTTTTCAGTGAAATGCTCCTTTTAACATACCTGTGATGGGAACCGTGATTGGCTGCAGAAGTACTTTTCTAGGACGGGGTTTGGTTCTGCTGTGAGATGTACCCTGTCCCTGATTCCCCAAATATTAGCCAGTGGTGTGGCCAGGTAACTGCAACAGCACACAAGCAACATGAGAAATGATCTGGCGCAGCACAGCTTTGTGGCCTGGTTCTTTGTAGTTCCATGTATAATATTGCTCCACACAGCTTGTGCAACATAATCCCAGTATTTTAAAACCAGACAATTGCATTGCTCAGCTCACGTACACACAGACACATTCACTCATCTACATACTGTACATTCTCACCTCTCAAACATGTATCTGACCAGGAGCAGGCAGAGGGCGCAGGGCAGAGCAGCGTAAAGTTGAGAGGCTTTCGCGAAGACACAACCTTCATTGTCCTCCAGATCTGACCAGGAGACATTTGCTGGCAACCACAGACGCTCCCACCAGAGCCACCCACTCACTGTTTGCAACATGCTGCTGGGAAACACAGAATACACTAATGAAAACACAACTTGTTTCCTAGACAAAACAGTAGGTCACTAATCAAAGAAATTATATTTGACACACAAACAAGTAAAGTTATCATACCACATAGGGAGATTTTTTTCAGTTTGACTTCAAAATACGATTAATATTAGATTAAAGATGTGTTAAAGTGTATTTATTTCAGTTATAGACAAAACATGGTCAACTGGCAAAAGTAGTGCACATTCACTGTAATTCTGTAGCAGCCAAAGCAGTTTTTAACTGCACACAAGCTGGCATGCTAAAACAGCTGGGGCTCTGGTCCATACAGGTTCACGGCCAAAAATGCACCACTTATTTGTCTTGAATCGACAGTGCAAATTTTTTGTTATGGCCACTATACTTTGCCACTGGCTCCTACTGTTATGTGAATGGACAACTATTCTGTGGACATGCAATCATGAAGGAAGGGAGTACTTTGTAGGTGGAGAACTACAATAGACTTCAAAGGGCGAGAAAGATAAAGAAGGGTGAGGAGGCGCAATTCAAGCAGGTAAAGATTAGATTGTTCGTTCTTGTGTGGACTCTGCCCATAACAGAGTGTATATAAAAACATGCTACCATCAAAATGTGCAAAGCTGTCTGAACAGACATAAATAGTTTGCTGTGATGTCCTGATTACAGTACAACTCATATTAGTGTGTCCCTGACCCTCAATGTAAGTTAATTAATCAGCATGGAAAAATGAGTAGACCTGCAAGCAGTGTTGTCTTGACACACACTCACCTTCAGTATGCCCACTGTGAGACGCACAGCGTTTTCCAGTCTGTCTGCAACTCATACAGTCCATGTACTGCACTTATCCACTGCAGATTACAACCCTGTATATCCTATGTGTTGCCTCTTTCAGCTATTGTGGGGCCATTCTTCAAAGACAGAGTGAAAAGTAAAAAAAGTAAGGCAAATATTTACTCATGAGCTAATGCTTTTCCTACTCTGTACGATGTACCTCATTGTGTGAGGCAACAGGCTCCAGCGAGCATGTTGATTTTTGAGCATGCGTGTGTAGACGCTCACCTGTTTAGAAAAAAATGTGATCCTTCCCTCCCACTCTGTCTGCTCTGGTGATCTCACCCTGGTAGTCGCAGCAACTCCTTTAAAGTAAGCTGTGCTCAGCGCTAACAACCCCTAACTGCCCTTGCAGCATTTTGTATTTTCAGTTGTAAATGGTAAGCTGCAGCAGTCATCTGAGTGTGGGATTGTTATTGTACCCTCACCTGCAAGAATTCCCTTGGAATGCTGGGAAGCCCCCACACAAAGGCCCCATTCACTGGTGGGGCAGTGGAGGAGGAGCCGGTGCAGGTTATGGGTAGAGGAGAAAAGGGGACTTTTGCACACAAAGAGAGAGAGAGAGAGACAGAGAGAGAGAGAGAGAGAGTGATACATCACTTTGCATAAATAGCTGCCTGGGTTAATAACAAACGTATCAATACAAATTAAGTGACCTTGGTTAAAATGAACCGTTTCCTTGCTCAGTTTCTATGGGGAAAATTGGAATTTTGGGCAATTAATGTAAAATTGGAAGGTGTTACTTTTTATATTTTTGTCAGGTTTCAGAGGGATACAAAAGTATAGCAACATGTCACTGAACATTAAAACAGGACACTGAATCATTTCTTTGTGTTTCACCATACACCAGAAGGGGGCAATGCACAGACAACACAATAGGCATATCACTGCTGGAACTATCACCATCTCCCAATTAGCATTTACTAGTTACATGTTATGAATGTTGTGTTGTTGTTGTTGTTGTTGTTGTTGTTGTTGTTGGTCTCATGTTAACGACTTTGTTCAGCTTGCCATCTCTGAAAAGAAGGACTTCTGGATGTGTGATGTTATTTGTCACCTCTTATTTACGCAGATTAAATCAGATTTATTTAAATGTTCACCTTTACTGTCAGTAATCAATGCTTGTGTGGCAAAGGTAACACAACTGAAATGCAGAGTTCAGAAAGAAAAACACATATCAAAAATATGTCCTTCTTTTATTATCATTTTACATTTTTTATATATCAAAATCTCAGTTTATCTACAAGCATAACTGTTGATACTAGCTGTGCTGTATATATTTCCATCTTCCTCTGGTCTATAAGGAAGCACTGCTGTGTGTGTGTGTGTGTGTGTGACTGAAAATAACAGAGGAGCAGTGGCTACTGAGCTCTGTGGGTGAGCAAACACAAACCAACCAAAAAAAGGAATAGAAAGAGTTCAAGTTCAAGTGGTATTTTGTTTCCGGACATGTCAGGAAGAGTTTCAGAGAAGTCTTCCTCTGAATTGTCCAGCACTCCCCTTGTCAGGGTCAGTCCTAAACCACTGAGTGGTAAACATCTCTGTGAAGATTAAGAGGATAAAAAGGATGTTCAGTTAATCTGGTTGGTCTCTCTTCAGACCCCAGGTATTATGGATGCCACCCTCTCTCCATTGCCCTTGCCTCCCAGCTCTCCTCATACTGGCGTGTTATGCTTCAGTTCACTAGGGGAAGGGGGCATTTGGTCTCCCAGCTTTGTAAAGCTGGTGGAATGGATGGGCTTGGTGGAGTGGTCTTCAGGCCCGGTGGCTCTTTGTCGTGCAGGCAGGGTGGAGCACCGGGCTTTGCCCCTGGAGCGAGGTGGTTGAGGCGGAGGGCCTTTCAGCACGAATAGTTCACTGGGGGCTTTGGGCTGTTGGGGCGATGGGGACTGTGTGGGAACTGCAGATGATGGTGACCCCGGCGTGTGTGGGGGAGAGAAAGGGTTGGACGAGGCCGATAATGAAGAGCCCAGTAGAACCAGGGGTGTCAGTGTGGCCTCCTGCTGGAACCTCGTGAGGCTGGTGGAGTGGCTCGGCTTTGGCAAACTGTAACAAGCCTCAGCTCCTCTGTGGCGGGAAGGCAGGGTGGAGCAGCGGGCCTTTGCCCTTAAGCCTGGCTCTTTGGGAGGAGGAGCGATTAGTGAGAAGAGCCTAGTGTCAACATCTGGTGTTGCGATTTCTGCCCTGGAGCTCCTCAGACTCTGCAATGAGCCTCTGTTAGACGATGGACGTGATGGAGGCTCCTGGTCTTTCTTGTCTTCCTGTTGAGAACATGAGTGGGGAAGCTCTGTATCTCCAGCTGTGCTCGATGAGGGTTCTTCATCTACATGACAAGAAATACAAAATGAATCACAAATAAGACCCATTACTTTACAGAAAACAACTTAAAGGATGTACATCAAGTTTTCTCCTCTCACCTAAGAGGCCCAGTTCACTCATGATGGTGTCCAGATCGAAAGTAAAATTATCTTGCTCCTCTGCCTTCACTTCCTTTTCTTCTTCCTCTCTTTGTCCTCCTTCCTCTTTTTCTCCTCCTTCCTCTTGCACACCATCCCCCTTTCCATCTTTTTCATTTACTTCTCCATCTTTTCCCTTTTCTCCCATTTCTAACTCCCCGCCCTCGTCTTCTCCTTCACCTCTTTGTTCTTCCTGTTTATTTTCTTGAACTTCTTCAAATGACTTCCCGACCTCTGGATCACTGTCGCTGGCCCTTTTGTGTTCATCCAGATTGATCCCAACCCCTTCTTCCTCCTCCTCTTTCTCCTCCACTTGCTGCTCCTCTCGTTCTTCCAGTGGTGCCTCCACCACAATGTCTATGTTGGCGGGGATGTAGGAGATGGAGCGTTTTGGGGAACGAGATTTGGCACGTGCTTCCTGGTCTTGATTCAGCAGAAACTCCATCAGCATCATGTTCTCCTTCTTCAGCTGTTCCCGCAGGGATCGTGGCACGTCTGGGATCATCCAGGCGACCAACATGCTGAGGAACATGGCAAGGTTCTGTAGGGCAAAAGACAAAGAATTTTTTTTTATTTTCTTGCCATATTTAATTACACTAGTGTATGAGTATATTTGGAGTTAATGTTTCTCTAGTTACATGACAACTAATGTTTTCTTCAATATTGTAGGATAAACATTTTTAGGTCTTTACGATCCCCCAGTTTACAGGAATGCACTGCTCCACCAGACTGGTATCAGTGTGATATTGGCCAGACGTGACTGATCTGCATTATGGGTGCAACTTGGTAAATGTCATAAGTGTCATCAGTGTTTCCACTATCAGATACATTAATTCAGTCATGGCGGGCTTCAGACTCTTATCACCATAGATATCCCATGCCTCACGCTACCTTACATAGAAATAGTCCTAATGAGTTTCACACAATGAGGGGTACATATTTTAAAGCTGTAGGAATCATTTGTATACCAGAATCAGTATCAGAAGAGAAAAAGTTGGCTCGGCGCATCCCCACTTATCTATAAAATTGCATTAATGTGCCAACAATAAAGACAGACAATGGTGAATGAGTGAAGCAAGATTTTGAAAAAGACAGGCCTTTGCTATGGGGTTTGTTGACAGAGACCTAAGGGTGCTAGAACTAACTGTAAAAGACTAAGAACTGAGAAAGAAAGACTTAGAGATCAGACAACACTATGACTGATATTTATATAAGCACAAGTGTAAATATTATTTTCCTACCTGGAAGAATATTACAAAGGCCAATTTTGCAGCCAGGACAGACCAGAACTGTTTAGAGAAGGTGTAGGCATCTGGCTCCCATGGTGGGTCTCTGTAGTCCTTATATCTGAAAAACACAGACAGTACATTATAAGCAAGGAGGAACCTGGAGCAACACGGTAATTCTTAGAAAGACTTGCCTCAGTAAAAAACCCTCCTATAAAAGCAACATTTTACAACATTTCTGAAAACTTCAGACACATTTGGGATTTAGGTAAAGTAAAAGTTAAGCTGCTGGGCTCAAGAATTTAAAGGAAAATCCAGGTAGGTCAAAGTTAAGAGAGTCACTCCAACCTGCAAATGGAGACTCCGGTGATGAGGGTGGTGGTGGGTGCAGTGCCAGGTGGGAAGTTACTGACATTAAAGTAGGACAGTGAGTGCTCTGTGTAGCCATTCATGGTGCCATTCACATTATATATGTACTGGTAAACCATTCGTGGAACAAATTCTGACGTGAAGGAGATGACAAATGCCTGCAACAACAAAGGAGTGGAAATGACAATACTGTATTATGTTGCATCAGCTGAATATCAGCTATATTCAAATGTATAGGCTTAAATTTCAAATAATAATGTTACATCAATAATATTATCTACCTCCTACAACAAAAATCAATAATCTTTTGGGTGGAATTCTGTCCATAGATTCATAGTTCTTTTTATAATACCCATGAGGCCACACATGATTGTGTTGCGTCTTGCTGAGCATCCTGAGATCTTCAAAGATGTAACATGTATTGGGTTTAGACCCTGATTATTTTTGTTGCTATTGTTGTTCTTCAAAATAGCTTTCTGTAATTTAACTCTATTGCGGTGTAATTACCAGTTTTTCTGAGTTCAGTGTGTTGATTGATTTTCTAACTATTAATTTCACCTGTTTTACTCAACAAGTAACAGATCACTGCCTTAACCAGACAACATTGTACCCAGAATCACTAAGGCAGATTCAGACGTAGACTTAAAGGTAGCCTGTGAGATTCTTCACCACTAGTAGCACTATAGAGCACAGTCTTTACAAGTAGTCCCCATTTTATAACATGATACCCATTCCTGCCAATCATGTTCAGCTATTCCACTGATTGACAGCTGCCTGAGATGACACGTAAAGAAGTGTCGCAATGCACCAACAAACAAGCAAATTATTTTATTAAAAAACAGCTTTGCAAATGTTTAACGAGGAAGGAAATGCATTCACAACGTTTGCTAGACGTCACACAATGTATTTTGGTTAACAGTTAATGTTAGCATAATTTTGTTTGTTTACACAAAATCTCCACAGGGCAGCTTTAATACATGAAGAACGAAAAGATAAAAACTCAGTTCCAAAGATGTGATGATGAAAAAAATGAAATACGAGAGGATATGGCAACAGCTAAACCTTTATACTTGTAACTTTGCTGACAGAGGTCAAAGGTCAGAGTTGACATAAACACTCTCTTTCACACACACATACACACACACGCTTACATTTGTAATGACAGAGAACTTGCTGATTCCACAGAGAATGTTGTACCAAATCCCTGGAGATAGCATGAGCATGAAAAGAGACAAGGCAGAAAAGGAAGGTGTGTCCGTCGGTGTGTCGGTGTGTGTGTGTGTGTTTGAGTGTGTGTAGAAGAAAGTGACAGACAGACATGGAGACAAAGAGACAAAAACGGAAGGGCAGAGTGGAGTAAAGGAAGAGAAAGTGATTAAAAGTTCCAGAATAGCTTATTTTACATTCACACAGAGACTGACAAAGTGGACATGCTCTCATATGTGATCTGTACCTATGTCTTTACACCTCACAGCATCAGGCCGTCGGATCTCTGTGACAAATTTTGCAGCGTCGAGGCGAATCTCAATGACGTTGTTGAGCAGAGCGAATGCTGGTGCCAATGGGAAGGAGGCCACGAACAGAGACACAAACCCGTACTGGATAACTGTAAATATTAATACACACATGCAAGTAGGCACGCATAGTTAAAAGATTGCAGTAGTGCGTGACTCCATGAATAAAGCAAGAGACTCACTCATTTCCATGTACTCTGGGCTCACGCCTTCAAAGGGTTCAAGAGTGAAATCTTTGTCAAATTGTTGCTTTGGTCTCTTTCCTTCTTCATTTGCTTCATTTTCTGCCCCTTTTTCTTCCTGTATTGTTCGGTACATCTTTTTCAGCTTACTGCAACAAAAAAGAATCAGAGGGAAAATTGGTAAAAGAAGCAGAAGTGGTTTTATGAGAAATTTGTTTGCGGAAGTAAACAGACAAACAAAAAACCAAATATATATATATATACACACGGTATGAGAACCTCGAACACATTGTTTTGGATGAGCTGCTTTCCGAGCATGATCATGCTGAGCTGGATGCACAACTCGATGAGGCAGCCCGGTGGAGCGCACTGTGTGGGGGAAAAAACCCACACATTTCCTCAAGACTAGGAGGCACATTTTCTGTGCATACACTGTATATACACATTAACAAAAAACCCTTGTGTGTAAACAAACCTACCTCCTCCATGCGATAGTCACCAAAGACGTAAACATAATCGCCAGGCCGCCCAGCAAACCTGTATGAAGAGAGGACCAAGTCACATGACAAGGAATAAAGAGCCACAATGGTGAGAAGTGAGTGAAGTTAAGATTTTATAAAAGACACACACCTGCCCTTGAAGAAGGCCACATAGAAAATAGGTGCAAAGGCGTTCATGGACTTTAGATAGAAAGACTTAAAGATCAGCTTCTCTTCAAAGTCTTCCTTTGTCTTAGGAAGCTCTATTGGAAAAGAGACACAATAATTGTAAACACACTTGCTCATAATAGTATGTTTGAATCGCGATGACTCACATGGCCTTTCATGCTGGAACAACCTGTGTTGTACAGTGTTACAGTTGATTGTATCATGTCTGTGTTTGGAAGCTATAGTATCTAATGCATACAAACAAAAAATGAACTACAACTTAACACTCAGTATACCAGGGGCCAGAAAACAATCCCCAACAATAACTCACACAATTTCCCTCTTTGGCTGATTAAAAAGTCAACTGGTCTTTTTACTCCATTTTGTTGCCTCATTCTGTCTTCAGTTGGACATTAGTTCAGCCAAAATATAGAAGCACTGTGACTTATGAGGCTTCCCTATTTAATGCTCTACTTTGTAACAGCATTAAATACAATACCCAGTTCAGTCAGCCACAAAGCGATAGCTCCATAGACCTCTTCCAGCACCAGAACAACCAGCATGTTCAGGATGATGCCCGTGGTGGTGACAGTCATCCTCACGCTGGCCTTGGCTTCGGGATCAGGGTTCATGGACCACACACTTAACATGCAAATGCGATAAACTGCCACCCCAAACACTGCCGAGAAGGTTATGAAGATCTGAACAAACACAACACACATGCCCACAATGTAAAAAGGTTAGATGAGCTAGATAAAGTTAGACAAGAACATTTGTTTTATTTGATGGCAATTCTTTATGATGAGAGTGTGTTTTTAATATTGGGTACATGTACATAGCTATTTTTATCTTTTTCTTCTTCTCATCTGATGATTTCTTTTTTTCTGTTATCATATTCAATGTTTTATCTTTCTGTTATTTTCGTTGTTGAAACTAGATTAATGAGAAATGAATGGATATAATATGGGAAACATTTTGAAGCTGGAAGAAGGAAACGACTACTGGTTTCTGTGGAATGCCTAACATCCTCTAAATAAAAATGACAAATGACAATAATCATATAATATTGTGTGATATTTGAGATCATTATAAAATTAAAAGGGGGATCAACAAGAAGACAGACGGAGGTGAGAAGAGTAATCGTATAAACATAAATGAAAGTATAAATGGCGTACCAGAAACAGTAAGGTGGACACATTGATGAGATAACCTGACAGTTGATCTTCAATGTCCAGGGACTCTGGCTCTCGCTGTCGAGATAAAACATGCATATAACATTGGGTACTCAGAAAAAAAACAGACATTGGTATATGCTGTAATGCATGTATGGTATGTGATGTGCAGTAATGCTGAGCACATGGTGCATGTCTGCCACCTGTAAGGACAGAAATCCCCTCCCCTTCTTCATCTCCGTCCTCCCTTTTCTCTCTCCATCAGTAATCTGGGCTAATCTCAGGCAGGTAAGCAGCTTTGGACTCAACCACCCACAGTAGGTGAAGGGGGTTTCTTCTTTATGCATGGACATAAACTCCTACAGACTAATAACTTGATTGTACATGAAAAATATATAATATTTGTAATATTTCTTAAACAGCAGTTTAACTTCACGGAGTATAATTTAATTGAATAAGTGAGATCCATGTTAGCATGGAGCAAGTTTAAATCCCCTCAGCGCAACAGCACCAAGCCCCGCCCCTGTCCTTTTCAGCAACTCTGTCAAAATAATGTCCTGTCACACAGAGCAGTGCAGTGATACCTGGGAGGCCAGCATCTGGTCAGTTTCTTCATCTACACCTTCCCCAGCTTGAGTCATCTGCAACAGAGTAAAAACACAGAGTGAGAAAAACGTGCTTGACAATTTAACTGTGTGCAGCTTTTGTTACAAGTCATACTTGCATAATTGCATCATAAAACACACAAAAAACATACACTCATGTACAATACCTTCTTTTTGGACTGTGCTTTCATCTTAGCTTTTTTCTCTTGTAGAGCATTTTCATATTCAGGCCTCAGCTCCTCCTGCAGCAGCACACACATGCAAATGTTAAACCACATGGGACAGCACCGCAAAGTAAGGAATCACACCTGGCAACACAAAGGTTCTTATAACACGCTATTTTTTTGTTTTAGCTATTCACACCTTTACAGTGTGGGGGCCTCAGTCACTTTCCCAAAGTTTTAGGTCAGTTTAAAGTCGTCCCTACACAAGTCAGAGTTCAGTGACTTCATATCTGTAGCTCTAAGGGCGTAGTAGACTACAACGGGACATTTAGCCTTATAACATGATGTTGATTGGCAGTGACTCTAACTCATAAATATCAATATTTTCAAAAGGACGCAGACTGATTTTGATCCAAATGCATGAAAAGTTTATGTTTACCATTCTCTATTAGAAGACACTCACATAGCTCAGAAGAGAAAATACAAACAAACTGCTCATTGCAAATTAGCCCCACAAACCAATTAAAAAAATTTAAATAAAATTGTGAATGTACATAACAATTGCATGCAAACATTACTGATTCATATTATCTGATTGTCATCTGCTTATAAATATTCCAATAAAGAACAATATATGTTTGGAATAAAAAAGATTAAAAATAAATAATACTGCTTCTTTAACCAGATTCTCATTTCAACGTAGGTACATTTAATGGGTGTAGTCGCCCACCTGGACTCGCTCCTTCAGGCAGCAGAGATAAGAAGTAAAGAGAATCACAGAGAGAAACAGAGAGAGAGAGAGAGGCAGAGTTGAATTAGGCTGGGAATGTTTATGTTGTGACTTTGTTGTGTCATCTTATCCAGCAAGTGCACTTCTTTAAGAATAGGCCAATCCCATTACAGCCCTTTAAAGCGTCATGTAAATGCATATATACACGGGGGCAATGTGTATATGTGTGTGTTAGGGGGAGGGTTATGAGATTAAAAATAATCTGCAAGGCAAACACCACCTCTGTCGTCATGATTGACCCGGGACATGAGGTTAACACTCTCACTCTGACTGACTTGGCACATTAACAAACTCTGACTGGCTCTGACTGTGTCTATTCTAAAATAATGCATTAGTGTATGTTTATTGCACATAAAGCATTCTTGAACCTATTTTTGTACCTCCTCATCCTCCAAGCTTGTCAGGTCCCAGGTATGTTTAAGACACATCTGTCGCCTTTTCCAGTGCTCGAGGAAACAGGCAGCTACAAGAAGATACGCAGAAGGAATATGTTGAAAATCACTGACCTTTTGATTGACCACCCAAGTCTTACAGTGATAATGTTGTTGTTTCAGTTTCTTTACTTTATATAGCACTTTAAAAAGGTTTTGCATCAAAGCGCTTACAGTATAAAGAAGCACTCCTTGTTCCACAGCTGCCCTCTGTGTGCCATTGAGTAATGCAGTGAATTTGGACCTTACTATATGCGGAGCAGCAGGGTCTCTATTTATGAAAGCAACGTTTTAATACAGAAAAATTATAAATCCTCTAACAAAAAATGAACCAACCGAATATTAAAAACTATTTAGCTGCTGATAGTGACGGTTATGTGGCTATTTCAAAGTATTCAAAGCTGAATAGTGAGTCACACAGACATGAACCACTTCAAAGCAACATGCCCGATAGCAGCTAGATGTTGATATCTATTCACTTAGTCCAATCATGCCAACTCCTCCACCCAAGCATCATTACTGAAGAACGCTAGCTTAACCTTGCAGCATTAACTTGTTTCTTTAAATTTATTTACCCTCTTAAATAGATGAGCAGTAATTTACCCACTTCAAGGAATTGTACATAAAATTGATATATTGCTTTTATGCATGAATATGCACAAAGCCATTTTTTTTCTCACATAAGAGCAAGTTGCTTATGTTAATACATCCTGATTAAATAAGTAAATAATGAATTAAAACAGATGCAATCGAACCAACTGTCATTACCCCTGTCTGTGCCTGGGAGCTGGTCTACATGATCAGGAGAGTGTATTAGAATGTATAGTTACCCCACAGAGACATGAAAATAGCAAAGAGGACAGTGGCTCCATTGTCGAACAGGTATGATGCTCGGGCCAGTGAGCACACCGTACTGAGACGCCAGTAGTCACACACGCCATCGCACAGCGGACACATGGTGATGTTCAGGTTGTCATCACATGTCTCCTGGCTGAAATATACACGTGAAAGAACAACACAGAGAATTATGTAAGCACGATTATGGTGATTACACAATGTACTTTTGATTAGCATGCAGATGTTTGAAGGGTGTCTACCTTGGCACATTGGCATCCACAGTGAATATGCCGTACAGAAAGACAATGATGCCCAGTACAGAGGGAGGGATGAGGAGCTGAGTATAAACACCCAGCCAGGCAAAATACAACCCAATCTGCTCTCCAAAGTATTTCCTGTTAAAATAAAGGCAATGTGTTAACTATCTGGCTGGGTTTGGCAGTCATTTTTGACCCCACTAGTCACAGAGCATAAGGACGGCAATGTCAGAACGTCGGTTGATTGGTTGGTCCAACTCTGGTCCAGAGTAGTAAACAGTGTCTTCCCAGCTGCAGGCCAGATTATCACGTGAAATCTAGCACCGCCATCGTGTCAAAACCTTAACTAACAAATTGGTCTGTGATAAGGTCTTGCCAAAGTACTGGCTTTCTTTTCCATGAAAATTGCTGTTGGAATTCATAGGTCTCAGGCCAAATAGTCAAATTTACATATAAATACTTCCCTGAAATTAGCTTGAACCTGTGGGAATAATTACTTTTGATTTTGATAATCCCATGTCCTTTTCTCTGACAGCATCATTAGGACAAACTTTACATATTGGTACCTCACTATGAACAGCAAAACCATCAGAATACAATATTTGTTTAGTTCAACAATTTGGTATTAGTGGCTAAACATTGTAATTTCAAGTTATAGCTATTGCTAGACTTTTACTTTAGTTTGAACTAACTGCTCTGTACCTGATTAGGTCCACAGGCTGATATTTATGCATGACTCCATAATTAGCCCATTCTTCATGGAGGATCTGAAGGACACACAACACAAAAGTAAAAGCCAAATTAAGAACAGTTAATAATAACATATATACACGATGCAAATGTCAGAATCAAGATATGTGGTGTCTATGTAATGTTTTCAGACCAAACAACTAACTTTGGATTATTAATATACAGGATCCTACACAAAAGGCATTAAAACAGACTTTGATTGGAGTTCCTCTTTAAAAACTAACATCCTCAACACTTCTCAAACTACAGAGACACATTCAAATGTGTCTGGTGTCTGGTTGTAAAAAATCAGACATGTCGGATGTATTTATTTGTGACAAGTCTGAGGCTTAACTGTGATGCCAGGGATTTGGATCCTTAATCTGTTCCTGCCTTAAGAAGAATGAATGGTATCATCTCCAGGGACTCCACTAATATTAGCAGTGCGGTAGTTTGAGAACACTTTGTCAGTCACATTTGTTAAATACCCAACTCCACAACTCCACTTAACTCACCTGTCTATCATTTCGCTGATCTTTCCGCCCTCTCCTTGTGAACGACCCCTAAAGAAAAAAAAGTTATTAGCTCTTTGTATGAGATGCACTGTCTTGCAGTATGCCATATTGTATGCATAATTATCTTACACTTAAAGGTTTAGAACCGTTTTCTCTATTTAAATTGTCTTTCCCATTTATCTCCAGAAAGGTCCATATTAAACATGTATTGACAAACCACAAACAAATGTCTTATATGATACAATAAAGTCCTTTATGTACAATAGATAGCACATGATGTGATGTATGAATAGATTTTGAGCAAACATCCTTTCACATTGTCCAGTGAAGTTGCTATTTCTGTTACACTCACATCATGCAGAGGGAAGGCAGAGTCGTAAACACCCCGAGCCAATAATGAGTTGATGCCTTATGACACAAAGGGAAAGTATTACACAGTTTTGTGACCGACAGCATACGGTCACAGGCCGCATAAAATGTGACTGACAGAATGCATATGAACAATGTGACAACATGAACTTTTTCTGTTAAAATAACAGCAAAAGTTAGACCTCACCAGTGGTTTGGCAGGTATGTCTGCAGGTAGTTCGTGAAATAATCTCAGCCACCTAGATGCAAACATAGGACAGTCCAAATGGTATGTGAGATCAAACACATAAGCAAAACACAAACAGAATAGTCCATATAACATAAAAATAGAAGAGATTTCCTACTGGACTCACTATTCTGCTGCGTGTTGCATTATCAAATACAGTTTCTGTTGACTTGATGTCATACCTGCAGGAAATGACAAAAAGCAGACCTAATGTGAGCTTTCAAAATAACAATAGACTTGTTCACTAAAGTTATGGATTAATAAGTAGTGGGATCACACTTTACACTTGCATCCTTGCCAATTAAAGTTTTTTTGTTTGTGTGTTTGTCAAATGAAACATATTCAGTAAACCTGAGGAAGTTACTGTTACAGTATCTCGTCACCTGCTGTGTCTTCATCATAAGCAGTAAACATTCAGTTTACATGAGGGCTCCACCATGTTATGATGATAAGAATGATAAAAGCAGAGAGCCTGCAGGTGATTTAGATATTTGGGTGCTGTCTAAAACACTAACCATGACTGAACTAAAAGACACGTGTGTCCCCTGCCAAGTGGGTGAGTTTTTTGATTGCATTCCTCTACATGTGCGCGTTTGAGTGCGACAGTCCAGGTACTCACAGGTGGAGCTTGTCTCTGATAAAAGGGTGTTTAAGGGTTTTGAAATGGGTGCGTGTCTGCGAGTCTTTGTAGATGTCAAAGTCAGGGACGTCCGGTTCAAATGGTGTGTTGAGCTTGGATGCAACGGAGTCCCACATCCCAGCAATGCCCATCCGTTTCCGCAGTTCGCACTTCTGCTCAACATACACGGAAAACATTTTGATCAAATCAAAGACGAATCGAAACCATCGAAAGACCAGGGTGTGTTAATGACTGACCTTTTTCACAGCAACTTTGATCTTCTGAAGCTCTGCTTCTCGGCTGAGTATTGGCCATGGGATATGCAGCCGAATAAACCCTAAGCCGTTTGACCTCTGCAGACAAACACACACAATGAAATCTGAACATAATAAACACATAATAATAACTTCATAACAACTATTGTGTACATGTCAAAGTAGATTTGGATTGCAACTGTAAGAATGTGTTTCAAAGACATTATTGCAGGCCTATATGGATAGATTAACTGTATATCTGTTTTCTTTACTCTCTTTGTCTTTGCATTTAATTGCTCCTGCTATGTGACCTGAGGCAGCCAGATGAGCCCTCTCTAAACCTGTAAGTATGCTACTTTTGGTTATAATGAGGTTGTTTTATAGGGAATCCCATTTTTTCCAGCCCAGAGCCTCACTATCTTCGAAAGTATAGAAAAAGAGGACAGGTAATGTTTAACTGTTGGGATAGGTTCCCTGAAAGCCACGATAGATAGATAGATAGATAGATAGATAGATAGATAGATAGATAGATAGATAGATAGATAGATAGATAGATAGATAGATAGATAGATAG
>JAVQJL010033964.1:0-13785 GCA_036024295.1 Nannoperca obscura
TGTCTTGACTCTATTTTCTATTCATTTCACAACGTATGGTGGTGAATAAGTGTGACTTTTCATGGAAAACACAAAATTGTTTGGGTGACCCCAAACTTTTGAACGGTAGTGTATGTCTAAACTCTTCTTCTATATGAACATTTACCTTCAAGGCATCACCAGCCAAATGATCAATACCACCCTGTAAGAGCCAATTACATGGGTAATGACCTTGTCTCTAGCTCCCTTGCTACAATTACAAACACTTATCCAGCGGATTGACTTTATTCACACACATTCATCAAAGTGTGGTGTATGTGTGCAAGCACATATGTTTAGGACGGAAAAAGTGAGAGTGAGAGGAGACAAGAAGTGTAAAAGCGATGAAGTCAAACTCCAAGTGCAAAAACAATACTTTCTGCCAGCTCTGCTCGACAGGGGACGTTTGAATACATCCCTCCGGCAGAGCCGACTTAGTGGCACGCGTGCACAGGACACACTCTGACAGAAAACACACTTATACACAAAGGTGCAGACACACACAAAGCATCCCCCTGCTGTCTACATCTTCTGGAGGGGGATAGCTCTCAGTGGTGATGCGTGCTGGGACAGACAGATCTGTGCTACTGGGACACACAAGACACTCCACACATACATGTGAACATAACTGGCCTTAGGCTGGACACATTTTTGGAGTGAAATTCTGGTGCTGTTTTGCATTTACACCTTTGGCAAGGAGGCTAATTCAGGATCCTTGCATGGCAAGCGGGGATACTTCATCACCCATCAACATCTGGTCCCCTTAGTGAGTGGGTGGAGCCAATATTGTCAGACATTTGACAACATAATCTACTTAAAAGCCAGTGTAGCCCATTGCACTTAGCAGCAAATATAATCAGAATCTGTTCTATTCTAACTATTCTCTGTGCTATAATCTACGGTGAGTACTTGTGTCGAGGCTCATTTCCCTAAACAATGAAATCTACTCTACCAGTTTAAGGTTGTTTTTAAAGTTGACACTGAAGTTCATACTAAAACAGCACTGCTGAGTAATATGCAAGAGGTGTGAAAAGCAATGTTAAATAGAAGTAAATACAATACAAAACAAAACCTTACAATGGTGTCAAGGAGTTCATAGACCTGCTCAAGAATATATTAATTGACTACAAAAACAAGTCTGCATAAACAGCAGAAAAACCAGTCTGACGTGTGTAGAAGTGTGCGTGTTATTTTGTAGCAGCCTGGTGTCGTTTGCACATGATTTAATGAGGGTAAACACGGTGCATAATGGCACTGTGCTCTGGAGCAGCACTTCTCAGATCGGAGGGTGTAGATCAGCTGACAACAGATACTTTAGCAAACACTCATATTCATTTCTAGATCAATGCAGACTTCAATGCAGATTGCTTTGCATTTGCTCTGAGCATTTTGTTTGCCGTTATGCTAAAATCACCAGAAACAGACGTGGTTGTAAGATATAGATCTATTCTCAGCACGTCTAAGACACCTTTCCCACCAGTATACCAAAAACGTACTCTGCATCGCCTGGTCACCATGCAAACCATGCACTCTGCGCTTGCCACCAAAATACAAAACTGGACATCTACTGGTGTTCAATTCAATTCAATTCAATTGTATTTATATAGCGCCATATCATAACAAAGTTATCTCAGGGCAGTCTATCGCATGGAGCAGGTCGAGACCAACTTCCACACACACAAAGACCCAACGCTCCCACATGTTCAGTGACTTTGGTGCAAGCTCCTTTTCTATGACTCCATCAAAGTGTTTGAGTGGTACAGTACTGCCAGTGCATGCTTAAAAAAGAAGTGAGGAAAAGACCCCCCCCTCCCCCCCTTTGAATCTCAAACTGAACATCAGAGGAAACTGTTGTTGAGTGTTAGTGTGTGTGCGCTTTCATGTGAGCAGTGCAATGACATTTTGACCAGCAAGTGACTCCTCTACACAGGCGTTTTGAGAGTGTGTGTGTGTGTGCATTTGCTTTTATGTGTGCAGTGCAGTGACATTTTGACCAGCGATTGACTTCTCTGTGTGTTTAAGTCTTCATATGAGTTTCATCCTCCGGGTGGGGACAGGATAGGCCATACAGAGTAACTGACCTTTCACCTCCCAGCTCCCCCACAGTGCCCTCAGGTAGCGCCACTGCTGGGTATGTGCAGGTGGGTGTTCTTCATTTATAAGATAGGTTTGCGGGGGCTGAAGGAACATTTTAGAGACACTTTTCAGGCTGATTAATTACTGCATCAGGCTGAGACTTTGTCTAAACTGCTCTCTACAGGTATGTCATTAGTAAAGAATGAAATTGCAGCATTGCAGTTCATTGCTGTTTCCATGTTCCCTGATAGATTTCTACATTATTCAAAGGATTTTCAGATATGTAGCTAGGTTTCAGAATTAAAGTCAAAATGTGATGACTGCTGATTTCTGGGACATTTTGGGGCAGTGGAAACACAACACTGAGATATTGACGATTCAAAATCATGAGAACTTTCACCTTGTTCAATTCTGCATATCATTACATATATTAAACATAAGTGCCAAAACATATTTTTGAATATTTCCCCTCAACTTCAATTTGAAAACCCAATGAGTTTTGAAAAAACCGCTATATTTCTAGTTCATAGTGCACCTGTTTCTGTGCAAATAGTGAACCAGTATTATTTGATTTGATCATCAGTGATTTTTCAGCAATCACAACCTCTATCCCTCTTGTCATATAAAATGGGCAGCTTCACAATTTTCTAAATCACATGATTAACAGCATCGTTCAGGAAAATTCTTTGGGTAATCACTATAACAAAAATGTTTCATTTCGAATCGTGCATTAACAGGGTCTTACAGCATGACCACATCCTGAAGGCTGATTTGGATTCATTTTGAAGAACCTGAAATGTATGACCAAAAAAACAAACAACCAAACATACAAGCATTCCCTCAGGTGACAGTGTGTCATGCACAATACCCTCTGTAGAGAAAAATAAAGTATGCAAAGTTATGGAAGCAAGCTTCAATTGAAATGCTGTTTCCATGTGTATTTCATCATCGGTCAATCAGCCTACCAACTGTGAATGAGATCTTCCATCAAACGAATGGCAATGAATGCTATTGTGCCTGCATGTATCAGTAGCTTCTCACAAACTTCCCTATTTCACTACTCAGTGACACAAAAAGCCCAGCACAGCATGTTCCCATAGACAATGGTAGCAAGAGACATTACACCTGACGACTAATCTTAGCACCGAAGTCAATCATCTTAATGATAGTGGGGAACGTATGGGAGACAATTAGCTCGCTTTACACACCAAGTTGTAAATTACGTCCAAACTAATTTTAAAAATCATGAATAAAGAGTCACCATATGCTCTAATATGGCTTTTATAACAATAAATACATAAGAATCAGTCAAGTAGTCGGTCCTCAAATCAATCATCACGTTACAGTTTTAGCCACAGGCTAAAGTTTGCATCTGTCTTAGACTGTGTGTGTGTGTGTGTGTGTGTGTGTGTGTGTATGGAAACAGGTGTGTGAATGCATACCTTTACAGCAGGTAACCTGGCATTCCCTCACAGCTGTGAAATCAAAGTGACAATGTATGCTGTATTCTTGCCAAATGCCTCAAAAGCATAATCCGCACGTGGTTATCTTCACTCATGAGCAAATAAATATACAGCAGTTAAACGCGCAAGCACACACAAAAACACCATAGCGTTTGCAGAATACCTTCACTTTGCATCCATTGATTCCAGCACACACGCATACCTGTCGAGTCCAACCAAGTGAACCCAGTCGGAGAACGTTACTCCACTCTCCCTGTCTTCTTTTTCTCTCCTTTTTTTTTCCTCAAAGTCCTCAATGGTTCCAGAGGTGGGTCTAATTGCTGTTCACCTGTCCAACTTTAACTCCGTGTCCCCTCCCTCCCTATCGAACTCTCTCTATTTTGCTCTCTTTCTGTCTAAAGCCTTTGGTCACACGGAGGTTTGTGAAGCTTGCTCCGATGGTGGCTGCTGCCGCCACTGACTTGTTGTACTTTAATTGTGGTTGCTAGGCGATAAGCTTCTCCAATTCTGCACACAGTGAGAAGGGGAGGACAGGAGAGGAGGGGGGAGAAAGTGAGAGAATAGGTGGCGGGGGAGTAGGAGGAAATGCTCGTTATAGACACAGTAGCCTGTAGAGAATGATCGGCAGGGAGGAGGGGAAAGATTTACAGGAGGGGAAGAGGTTGTGCAGATGAGCGACATGGACGCATGGAGACAAGGGGACCTCACATAGCAGGTGCACGTCCTTGGTTTTACTCTGGGACCACCTCCTGCAATCGTAGGCACTTAAGCCGGAGCAACAGCACACTTGGAGGATTTGCCATAATACTCTGAATGGACAAATATTTCGAGAATTTCTGTACATACATTAACTCAAAGTCCAGTTTTTTTTGCTTGTGTATCAAATTATTTTTTGTTGTTGTTGGAATTGGCTTTCTGCTCATTAAATGCAGAAAAGAATTGACTACAGCATTGTTTTCCAATTATGTTTGGAAGGACAACACAGATCTAGAGTCAGCAGTAAATAAACAATTAGCTAATCATCTATTCAAGCACTTTGCCACAGTTCCCTGGTGCTCAGTTTTGTCTTTGATGTACACAAGTGTCTAAAGCGAACGGCACAGCTTTGTGCATATTGTGTTGTTGTGTGTATCTATTTACTATAAGATTTACTTAAAATGGAATACCATACCATTGTTGCAGTTGATAAAAGTTTTAAATGGCATTTACCAGTATATAAAGTGAGCAAGAACACAATTTGACACACAAAGTGTGATTTATTTGATTAGGCAAGAATAGCAGCTAGTCATCAGCATACAGTGGTTGATGATAAAAATTTATATTTTAACAATATTCCAATATGTCATTGTTTAAATATACAGTAATGCTTCTCTCAAATCCTAAATGATTTCTAGTATACAGTAATCCTGACCCCCTAAGAGACAGCACCATAGTGGACGGGTTCTGTCACTTCTACATGTCCATGATCAGACAAATTTATCTACAGACAAATTTATATTAGATAGAAACACAATTGTCTTTTTCAACAACACAAAATACTGCCCCCACTTCTGTGCAAGAGTACAGAATCTGACTGCCCCCATTACCGTTTACAGTGTGAACTTGTGATTCCCACATAAAGCTGACTCACATAGGATCTACTGGCCTGTGATATCCTTGAGACAAGCCCTTTACATAAAATGTGGGCATGAGATTCTGATAAGGCACTGCAACCCATAATTCATTTAATTTGAGATGGAGCTTGAGCTGTAAATAACATATTCTAGGTCATTCAAACTGAAAGAGACACTTGCATGGTAGCCTGTGGTACTACAGTAAAGCACAGATGAATTAAATGTTTTTCATGCTGATCTGTTCTATTACCTCTTACTTCTAGCAGCTGTGCAGCGGGAAGCTAGTGAATCTCATACTTGGTTAACGTGATGACAAGGAATTGTAAAAACACAATTGTTGTTCATTCAATTAAGTAATAATTTCACTTTATTTTACGGAAGATGCTGGAAAAACTGTTGGTTTTCAGGTCAGCAATGGAATATTTTGACCAGTGGACCACAACACAAGCTATCAAAACAAAAATTGTCTGTTGTTAGGCAATGACCTCGGGGTGCATCGTCTACGCGGGCTGCTGGACATGTAACAATGAGCTCTTGACCTGCAGGTTGAGTATCGGTTTAAAAGGACTATCAGATAGATGAAAACCAGCGTGCAGACAGCACATGTGGAGAGCACTGTTTATGAGGTAGTCAAATCATGCTTCCTTTTACAGTAGCAGCCCACCCGCTCAGACATTTAGCTCTGGAGAATGTCAATATAAATCACTGTAATAATGAAATCTACATTGACCTTTCGTGTGACTATGGATAACTGCTGTGGCTGAGATTCTGTGTCTATATGTGTATGTAGGAGAGACAGTATGTGTGTATAGTGTTGGCATGGTGTGTCATGACTCACTGTGTGTTTTCAGTGTCTGGCTGTGGGCGCACACAAATCTCTGCCACCTCATTGTCCAGTGAGTGAGCGCTGTGCAGCCTGAGCGGTATAGGGAACATTACTCATAGCTGCTGGAAATGTCAAACAGGCTGGTATTGCTCTGAAAGGATACGCAGGAAACACTGTCATACTTTCTTTTTTTATCCTCCCATTCCTACTTGTGTCCATCCATCCCTCCATCCACCCTTGCTTTCGGCAACAGTAAAATCCTCCTGCCAATTTCTAAGGCTAGACTAGAGGAGATGCAGGCACCCAGCATGCACTGCTGAGGGGCCACAGCAGGTTGTCCCCAACACCTGTCAGTCAGGAGAAGCTTTTCTAATTATAACTCGCACACAATTAGGCACACATCCCAATACATCCACACACACACACACACACACACACACACACACACACAACTCATACATGCACACATCCATACATTTAGCGACTTCCTTGAGGGGCTCTCAATGGGTTTCTGTTGGCCTTTAAGTGTATCCGTCCAAGGAGAGTGTGACTGCTGGCTTCAGGACACACACTATGCACTGCCAAGCCTCCAATGTAATACTACCGCTACTAATATTGAGGTGAAATTATATATACAGTCATTAAACTACTGTTAGATTGTGTTCAAAGTAAAACATTATGATATATACAGTAATAGAAAAATGTCCCAATGACTTGCTAGACAAATATTTTGAGAGAAAAGCAATAAATCTGCAAATGTGTCTCCAAGTAAAAAGATATTCATTAATATAAAACACAGCTATAGCGCTTATAGACAAAAAAGTAGAACAGCTTTGAGATACAACTTTTCCAACTAGCAACAATTAACTGCGTTTTATGACTATCTTCTGTCCTTTTGGCTGGTTGTTACATCACCAGTGTGCATTTTTACTGCTTAATCGATTGCCAGATATGTTTGGACTGAGGGCAACATTCTGCATGCTGTGGTAACAAAGCACAGCCTAATTATACACAACACCTCATAGCAGTCAACTGGGGGCCTCCTACACATCTGGGTTGGCAGCGAGAAAAACAAGGGCTTGAAGGAAAAAGAGATAAAAAGAATTTAAATGGATTCAAATTAACAAAATCTGGAGTCAAATGGGAGTAAGAGGGTAGAGATGGTAAAGGAAAGCAAAATAAATTGAAATGACGTATGCATGTGCAGTAGTTCTTGGTGAAATAATACCTAGACTACTTGTTATTCTAAAAGTTGACCAAAGAAATCTAAAATTGTTGGGAAAAAACTTTTGATAATATTGAAAAAAATGTGTTTTGGGTTTATATAAAGGTTTCATAAGCTAAACAGCTCAAATAATTTACTTTTTTAACAGATTACAAACAATAATATACTTCATAAATATAGACTAAAAAACGAATGCAAGGGTGATTAGTGTGTTCTTTCTTCCTCTCTCTTTCTTGCTTTCTTTTATTCTTTCTGGTGCTAATCAATTTTCCACTGTGGTGTTAGGCAGAATTAATAGGGCTCTTAAAAACTCAGACATTTCTGAGGCAAAGACAAAAGAGGGAAAGAAAACAGATGACAAAGGAGAGCTAAAAGACAGATATATTACATCAATAGGAAAACAAATGGACAGAAAGGCCGCATGACTAACAGGGAGACAGACGCAAAGGATGACAGCTAGCACAACAAGTACACATTTACAGGTGGGCAGGTGTATGCAAAGAGAGAACACTACAAGACGACTGAAAGAGAAAGTTTTAGCTGGCATCACACACGCATGTGCCGTGCTTCCTGATTTCACTGACCAAACAAAACATGTCAACAGCACCGGGTGATGAGAGAGTGACAGGGCGGGTCTTCTCTCACTCTGTCTCACTGTCTCCAGTTTTACAATGTCATTATTTGTACAGGACTCCCCCTCCCAAGTCTTGTGGTCTGGGGACCAAAGGGACCCAAACATGGCTCATAAATCAACACAGCAGAGAGAGACTATGGATATTTACCCATAAATCACTGCGGCGGAGCCACCTACAATCAGGCTAATAGGGCTGGAAGACGTGCTGTCATCCAAGCCATGATGTCACCAAGCCTGAGTCTGTGGGTGTTGATGTTGGTGGTGGGTCTTTGGTTCTGTGTGTATGTGTGTATGTGTGTGTGTATGTGTGTGTACGGGGGGATGCCTGCATATGTGGCTGTGGGTATCTAGCTATGTGTGTGTGTGTGTGGGTATGTGGTGATAGGTCTACGGCTGTGCTTGTGTAAGTGTCTGTGGTGAGTGTGTGTGTGGTGTATGTGGGAGGCGGGATGTCTGTTTATATGGGTTTGCGTGTACTGGGGTGGCCAATGTGTGTGTGTATTTGTCTGTCACTATATACTATACTCATGTCTCTGCATAGAATGTACATGTTACATTGGTCTATACACACTCACATATAAACACACGTACACACACACACACACACACACACACACACACACCACACACATTGGTCTTGTGGTTAGTGCTGGCTTACAATGGGTGTGGGATTCCATAGAGAAAATCTAAACAAGTCGAGCGGTTAGCACGGGTCTGCCACGTTTCCACACAATGGCGCTCAATGACATAAATAACTGGGGACTTTGTGAAATGGGACACCCATTAACTTCTCCTCCACAGATAATTGCCCATTAGATCTTGGAAGAGCACTGGATTGAGAAATAACTCAACTCTGACACTAAACGCAACTTGTAATAATAAAAAAAGTCACATTGTGAAAGGGGCCTGGAATCCGTTAAGATGGGTTGGCTTTTTGTACTATCATCCAGCCAAGCACTTGGATTATCAACAAAGAAAACTATGGCTTGTTGTAGGAGCTCTGCAGTCTGTGCCTTTGCTTAAGCTGCACTTTGAACATGGAAAAGATGATGACAACAACGGAAAAAGAAGACAAAGAAGAGGAGAGCTGCAAATTAGAAAATAAGACGAAAGGCCAGGATAAATTATTGTAGAAGAAAATGAAAAATGTAGTAAAAGAAACAGAAGCATAATAGTAAAAAAGATTAAAGAATCAAAGAAAAGTAAGAATTTAAAATACAAGATCTTAGCAAGCAAAGGAAGCTAATTATGATGACTAATGCATCCAGTACTGATGTCATTCATGACGTACACAGTTGACTTACAGACATCAGTAACAACATTCACCTTTGATGAATCAGAGCACATGGTCATGTTGTCAGCCCCATAGATTCTCTCTAAATTGATGTGCCCATGTCAGCACTTCACTTCCACTTATTGTCACCCGCCGTACTCTGTGCGCTTGTTCCTGTTTGCGTGTGTCCCACCATCACAAGGAAAGGACAAATGATCCGGAGTAACATGACTCATTCATAAAATCAAATGTCTCCTGCCTACAGTACATCCTTCACAGCGTACCACACACAGTACTCTTAACAGTCACTCACAGCGGCACAGTGTGAGTCAGTTTTAATGTAAAGTATGATGACAATAATTATCAGCATATGACCTTAAAGATCAATTCTGGGGTTAAGAATAGATCTACAGGCAGTGACACATCGGTGAGGAGGCAGATCTTGTGACTGTGCGTCACACAATTCACGTAATTCGGAATTTAGTTGAAAGTCAAGGTTTGGTGTTCAGTAATGCCTACTTCATGCTTTCATGCCATATTACCAGTAAGTGACAACATGTTGTTTGTTGCTCAAAGATAGTCAGACAGACAGACAGACACACACACACACACTCCACCTACACATGCCAATGGCCACGGCTTATTTTCCCTCATTAGTTTTAAATGGCCCATCCAAACATTATTGTGGCCACTGCTTTTAATCATTGGAGAGAGCTTAGCTCAGAGCTGGCTTTGTCCTCTTTGATGTCCCCAGTCAGTCCACCAGCAATCCAATGTCTCTCCTCCCTTCCCTTTACTGCTGCTGCAGACAGCTGCCCATTCTGCCGCACTTTGCAAAGCTCTTTTCAGATTGAGTCACACATCTATCAAAATACTGTAATAAGTGTTCAGATCTCTGTTTAATTACTCGGAGTTGAGTGCACTGTGGGAAAGGACAGCAATTTTCACTTAAACCGGTGTGTCTTACAACAGACACCAGAAACCAGACTATAGCAGTGCATGTAGTGTAGTGACTAGAATACTGGTATTTAAAATGAACGTGCATGTGTAATAGCAACTTTGTAAGACCCTAGCTCAGTTAAAGGTGCCAGAATTATGAATTGTGACAGTGATAGTCAATCTTTTGTGTTCGTTTTATGTTAGCTGATCCAGAGGGACAGCCCAATAGCAAGGATCTACTGTATGAGTTAGAGAGTAATAAGAGAAAGCTCCCATCAGCTTCTCATTTAGCAACGCCGGCCTCTCATTTGAGACGGCTGGCTTATCAGTTGCTAGATTAGTTGCCTCGCAGCAGTCTTATTTTTAGGACTTCCGCAATGCAATAATATCATTAAACTATAAGCAATGAGATTGAAGTACAGTTATTATATAACAGCAGAAGACATTCATAGAAGAGAGGTTAAAGGGTCCAACAGAAGGATTTCTCACATTGGGAATTTCAATTATTCCTGTAACGCCGGAATCACAATCATGTCATTTATAGCTATCAAACTGTGATGGAATGAGGCCAATATGGGAACAGGTTGAATTGTAAGATGCTCGGTTTGAAAACATTTGACATTTTCTTTCTTATGATAACTACCAGATAACAGCATATTTTTCTGAGGTCCAAGGCCTAGTGATTCTTCAATGATGTCATGTTCACGGATCCAGAGACAATTAACAATTCCAAAAAAAGTGTTTCCAACCTTTATTTCCTATCCAGACATCCAAGAGATAAGCCATTGGCCAGAATGGTGTCCTGAGGTAACCACCTGACTGCAACAAAAGGTTTGTAGAAATCTTCCCAGGATTTAGCTTGCTCTAAATGCTGAGAGGACTGTACTTGAAGATGCAACTTGGACTCACAGGTTTTGATTTCAGATGGTTACATCAAATATGACATTTGTTTTGAGCTTCATCTAGGTATGCATGCTAAAATACGGTAAATAAATTAAGCTACATGGGATAAATTATGAATTTTTAAAGTGAAGGCAATGCGGTTTGATTAACCTGGTACCTACTATCATCACGGTTAGGACTTTTCTCCTGTTCACTATGACACTACGGAGGTACTTTACTGCCATAGCATGGACATATGTGTTGCAAATTTGAGGTTTACTGATATTATTCCACTAGTCTTGTCACAAAGATTAGATTTAGATGAGAAGGAAAAACACATTCTTTTCCTAATATATATGTCATTGTTGTTTTACTGCATAGGACTTGTTTAAGTTTCCATAAAATAAATCGGCCTATCCAATGTCCTTGTGAGTATAGCAAAACCTCCAGTGCATGTAAGCGTGTGTGCGCTCTACATGATAGCATGTGGTCGAGCCACGGACACTCGTTCAACAACTAAATAGAAATGTTAAGAAGAAAAATAAGCCTTTCATATGAGTGACATCATCACAGCCTGGCCTGTTTTGAATTTCTGACTGCCGGCCTAAACGTTCGCTGCTAGCAAGGCTAGCACTTCATTGTGGTGGGTACCTGGACTCATGCCTCTATTCATTAAGAGCGAAACATCGTTATAAAGAGAAATAACTGGTGACTAATGGGAAATTACAGTCAAAACGGACTGAAAATAAGTAACAATTCATTTAAGTTGAGCTTTATGTCATCACCACATTTACTTTATTCGCTGAGACAGAGAAAATATTATTTCTAAAGCACCTTAATAATGTTTGACCTGTCTTTTTAAATCAGGTGTTGAGACATATTGGGTAGAGGGATAGGGCTAAAACAGCAGGTACATTGGTATATTCGCTGTGTTACTACTGGGTGGTACAGAGTTGTACCAGAGAGTGTGTGTTCTCTCCTCATCCCAGCGTGATTTATTTCATTTTAATACAGCATGTTTGTTTTGGAGCATGATATGTATTTGGTCATGAGACATTAATAGAGTAGAAAACATGTTGAAAAATGAGCTCGCTGACGTGTGTGTTTGAGTACTGTATGTGCTCGAGTGTGTGTGCCTGTGTGTGTGTGTGTGTGTGTGTGTGTGCACTGCAAAAGTCTTGAGGCCCATGCTGTCACTCAGCCCAGCTCACAGGGTGGTCCAAACACTGAGCCCTCTTTACTCAGTCACACACACACAAGCACATGCACACAAACAAACAAACACTCACTGGTGTACATGTAATGACATACATAACAAAGTATACATAAATATATGGCCATATATATGACCATAATGAAGCAATCAAATAACCTCAGCGCTTCCCCTCTTCCTGTCCCAAACCGTACACCTAAATATACTGCCACAGACTCCATCATACAGAAACAAAAATGGAGAGTCCAGAGGAAAGGAACGGCGCTACAAAACAACCCTTTCATGCTTCACATTTGGTGTAGCAAAAGGTTTCACTGGAAGGATGCTGAGTTTGACAGCACGGTGTGTTAGCCAGTAAGTGACAGTGTCATTTGGCAGTTTTTTGGGGTAAATCCATAACGCAAATTAGCAGCACAGACATAGAGCTAAAAGGGGAAGTATGCTGACCTGTCCTGCCAGAAGTTCACTATGTCAATTTAGAATCTACAGTAAAAGTGCTCCATAAAATCCGGCCTCCTGATACCACTGGTTAATATCAAAGGAAACGGCTTCGTCCTCTTGGTACCCAACTTTCCAAAATCCACTTAACACTTACGCTCAGGCTGTTTTTGTTTTTCAGTTAATTGGACCAGAGTGACATTGATTTTTGCCTGCTTATGGTAAGATGAGCAGGCAATAAAGCTGCAGTGCCTGTAGCCAGATATTTAAATTTTGATTATTCAGCGATTGGTTTGGTGTTCATATTTTACAAATTTGAATATCGAAGATGACAGCCTTTTATGTGTAAATAGCACACAGCCGCTGTAGCTTTAAATCTAAATATTGACTTAATTAAGCCCTATCACCACTCACCACTACAAAGACACACGGCACTGTGATTACTAACAGAATCACTGCACTAACACAAAGATAATCAGAAGTGAAAGCGTGAAGAAAAATGGTCTATTTGAGCATGTGTGTATAATTGCAGCAAAGGAACATGGAATGCAAATTGAGTCAAAGGAATGTGACAAAAAAGTTGATGGTGTGGTGTTTGAGAACTGAACCTTCCTGTAAGCCATCACCACTCAGAACAAAAAAACGTAGATGTTTAATTAGAGTATATACTTTGTAGTAACAAAGAGATAGTTCAAAAGAAGTTCGAACACACACAAAAAAATGTTCCTTTCATGATTACAAGACCATGGCTTGATGTTCTTTCATATCTGCTCCTCCAAAAGACAGCATGCAACAAAGTGAGCTTACAAGTGATTTCTTTGGGCTATTAGCACTGATGGATCTGGGTTAGCTCCACTTTCGTCTTCCAGGTAAGGGGGAAACGAGTGGTTAATATCTGTGCTACGCTACAGTTCTGCAGCATCACAGCTCGAACAGCAGGAAGCACAAGGCCCCCTCCTCTTCCCGCTATTAGATATTCACGGAACAAATACTGCAAATGAGCCCCGCTTCCCCAACAGAATGGTAATAAGCCATAATTGCCTGTAATCTGAATACATTAGTCCTAAGAGGGTCCAGTTGCTTTTGTGTGCAATCATGATAGAGCTTGAGGACTAAATGGTAAGAAGGATGTACGACTCTCTGCAAGCCACCAAGCATCTGATTTTGGCTCGCCTCATGAATGAA
>JAVQJL010033967.1:0-13214 GCA_036024295.1 Nannoperca obscura
TGAGCGCTTTGAATGTGAGGAGAAGGATCTTAAATTCTATTCTGCATTTTACAGGGAGCCAGTGTAGAGAAGCTAATACTGGAGAAATATGATCCCCCTTCCTGGTTCTTGTCAGTAAAAAAAAGATGTGGAGACTGGCCCTGGTTCAGAACCTTGCTGGCTCCGGGCAAAGATAAAGAAGACCATACCACCTCAGGACCAGAAATGGATCTCAGCAGCTCTGTGGGAGCACCAGCTGCAAACTGACCTGAAATTGTGCTATGAGCCACCAGAGCCAGAACTCATTTATCATCAGGCCCCCACTCCAGAGCGCTTCATTTGTGGATCCCATACTGGTGGAAGGTCAGGCTGTCCCTCCGTGTGTGTAGGAAACAGCTCACAGAGCCCACCAGATGTGGACAGATATTTCTTGATGATAAGAAACTCTCACAATTCACTTGGATACAAAACCTTACATACATACATACATCCCTACTAAGAAGACCATCTTGGACCAGCTGGATTTGGCACAGAGGCTGGAGTTTTGTTGAAATGTAGACTTAAGATATTAATTAATTAATTTCTTTTTATGTCCCATGAATTACCAACATGTATTCATGAAGGCATTTAAACATTAAATAATCCTCCAAATCTAATAATGAAACCTGCCTCTGTGAGCCATCATTACTGACAATGGTCAAACAAAATGGCACGTGGCGCACTCTGGTGGTCAACAGCTGTCATGGCCGCAAGAAGGGCAGTCAGCATCATCACCATCATATTAGTTATGTTATGTTATGTTATGCCCACCAAGTGGTGTTCCAGCCTGGTTAAAAACGTTCTATAGAACTCTATACCTCATTGATGCATCACTTCTCCCTGAATTGACATCCAGGGTTGAGAGCGACAGCAGTCAGGGGTTAACGACATCTATGTCAACACCTAAAAGCACCTTAAGAGTTTCAGTATCACTTCAATTCAGTTTCATTTATAGAGCGGCAAATCATAAAAGGATCAGGTATAGACTGACTCTTTATATTTACAGGAACCCAACAATTCCCACCACGAGCAGCACTAGAAGACAGTGGCAAGAAAATCGCCCTTTAACAGGTAGAAACCTCGAGCAGAACCAGAACCAGACTCCAGGTGGCTGGTCATCTGCCTCCACCAGTTGGAATCATCATATCAGTAATTGGAATACCAGCTGGTTATCAATAGTAACCCGGAAATGTCAGCAATCAGTAATATGTACTTATTGCTGACATTTCAGTCACAAGAAATCATGAAATAATTTCCCTCTTGTACTACAAGGACGCTGTGAGTGTAACTCTCAAGAGCTTGTTGTTTGCAAACTGATCGCTGGTCACAGTAGGCTGCACCACACTACAACAATTAATCAAGTTTCACAAAGTAATTTCTACTTCAAATCATAGTAAAGATAAAATAAAGTTTCTTCAGAACTGGGTGACTGTAAGGTGTTCAGCAGATTAGAGGAAGAAGATCTTGCTCTTTCGTTGTTATTTATGAAGAGATTCAGAAAACATTGTTCTAATAAGCAAATCATGTACACGATCTCACTCCATCTGAAGGTAATTCTGTAAAATCTTCCTCCCTGTATTATGCTGCATTTTCCTCTTCTAGTCTTAGAAGCCTAAGACCTGCAGCAGGGAAGCATCTGCACAGCATGATGCTGCCGCCACCATTTGGTTTATGTCAAATATGGCATTAAGTCTAGGTCTCTCACATGCCTTCTAACAAACTGCAGCCACGGTGTCGTGAGATTTTTTAATACTTGCTTTGTCTTTGCCACTCTTGCACAAAGCTGCACCTAGAGAAGCACCCGGCCAACAGTTGTAGTCTGCAGAGTCTCTCCGGTCTGAGCCTGTCACAGGTTGTCAGAGGTCTCTTGGTGTTCTCCCTCACTCGTCTCCTTCTTGCTCACTGAGGTTGTGAGGACGGCCTGCTCTGGACAGATTTACAGCTGTGCCGTACTCTGTCTTTGTCAATGATTGATTGAGAACAATGAACATTAGTGATGTTCAGTGTCTCTTGTATCATCCCTTGATTTAATTTTCTGTCAGTTTTTCACAGAGTTGCTTTGAGTGTTCCTTTGTCTTTATGGTGAAGGTTTTGTCATGATACTGACTCACCAAAGGCTTCCCTTACAGATACAGCTGTACGTTCACTACATATACACTACATATACAGCTGTACGTGCACTACATATACACTACATATACAGCTGTATGTGCACTACAGATATCTTTACGTACATTAAAGATACAGCTGTATGTGCTATTATTTATACTTTTTATATGCACTGGATAGCAGTGTTTCTTCATGTGATTTTGTTAATTGGGGATCATCTTTCTTCTACTGTCTTGCATTATAGAGTATTATATTATAGTATAGAGTATAATATAGAGTCTTGTAACAGCCAACACTTAGATGAGAGACAGAGTCCTGCAGAAATACAGAAAAATGGAAAATATACACTCAGAGAGAAAATGCCCCCTCTTTTCTCTCTGGTGGGAGGACTGAGTGTAATGATTGGCTTTTGACTTGGTGCTGACTCAACAGAAAGAAAAAGCTCATCATCATCATCATCTCTCTGAAATGGTCTGGCTTTCATCAGTGCAGGTGTTTGTATACAGAGGGAGAGTTCTGCTTTTTATAGGTCCGCTGGCATGGCATGTTTGAAATTACTCACCCCTGTAATCTGGCATTCAATGCTGAGGTGGGTGCGTCTGTGATGTCATAAAACGTATACTTTTCCATTCTCTCTTTTTAGCCTCTACTTCATCCTCATCTTGCCCTAACCTTGACAGAGACCACTTGTCGATCAAATATCATGGGCGGGACTCTGTTCCTCTGTGACATCTCAGATGAAGTGTGATCTGTGCTCTTTTCAGGACAGGACAGTGACCACATGTTCCTTGATTTATGAAATACACAAAGCTGTTGACGTGTGTTCTATCTGTCCTGCTGTGTGCATGTGCCTGCTTCACTTGCTTACCTGGTTTATATACTGCACTGGCAGAGCCAGATTCATTGCCATTGGCTGGGTGGACTTGGCATACAGCGACTGATTGGCCAGAGCTTTGACAGTGACAGATTGGCCTCCCACTGATTGGGTAATTAAGTTGTGATGTCACTGAATGTAGATTGGGTGAGGGAAAGGGCGAGAGAGGAAGAGAGAGAGAGAGAGAGATGGGGGGCTGGAGGGAGAGGATGGGAACATGGAAGGGACACAGGCAGAGTGTTTGAAAGAGAGAAAGTGGGAGGGATTAAAATGATAAAGAGACCTAGCACTTACATGAGAGAGAAAGAGAGAGAGAGCGGGGGGGGGGGGGATCACTGTGAGTAAGAAAAAGCAAAGCTGTGTGTGTGTGTGACGTAGTATTACCAGTCATCTACAGCTCTTAAACGAGTCATTCTTTTGCTGGAGCATAAATAAAGTGATTGAGTTACAGTACTGTTGACTGGCTGGTTGCTGCTTGTTTGATTTTAGGTGAAAAATTGTGTAAAATATCCAAGACAAAAAAATCAACTCTGAAAATGACCAACTTATTTTTTAAATAAAACATGCATCTAGCTAATTCACTAAGCCATATACCTTTACAGCTATCTACTCTATATGGTCCATTTTTGATTTTGCTGTGTGAAACCACTTCTTCCTGACACAATATATTGTAAAAATACTATACAAATACTATATTATAGGTATTATTTATGTCTATACTATTACCTCATATCTCAGTATCAGTGAGTAAATACAGAGTACATACAGTGGCATCTCACATGTACTCCTGGGGACCTTCAAATCATAATGCTGGCAGTTGTTTATCTTTTTCAAACAAATACCATGAAAAGACCAAAACTAACAATGCGTCTCTCAGTATGTTTGTACTTCCTTACCCAGTCTGTGGCTCTATATATACATATATATACTAAATTATACATATACATACACACACACACACACACACACACACACACATATGTTTAACAGTAATATAATACTGTTTTTATATTAACAATATTATTCTATATTAATATAATAATACTATTATATTAATATAATATAATGTATAACAATTAACAATGGAGCCTCATGACACAGAGGAATAACACAACTTTTCATCATTAATTTATGGTTTTGGTCATAAAATGTGTTGTCATTGAGAAAATAAGAATATTACTAGCAGTTTTGGGCGGTACAATACTTATGTAGAGATTAAATTAAATGAATTACCATTACTAATCCCAGTAATGCTCCGTTACTTTGTCAGTGTAGTGGTCTGTTTGTTCGCTGCGTCACCAGGGGTTCAATAGAGGGTTGAAAGGGAGTTAGTTTTCTTTGCACTCACTTGACAGACTGCTACAGAACATGTTAGCATGGCCAGGGGAGATAGAAGTAGGGAGATGGCTTACATCTACAAAAAGAAGAGGAAATGCGACTCCAAGAAGTGTGACTCACAGTAAAAATTATGTGTTGTGTATACAAAGTACAAATTACCTGGTTCAACTGGTGAGGATGGATGCTGCATGCAGTCACTAGGGCTGATGTTAAGCTGGCTGTTGATGGTTAGTAAATCCTCCAAACTGTAGGCTGGATGCTTGTTAAGCCACAATGTCTTGTTTTATATTTCTACACATTAAACATAGAGTATGCCACATGTGTCTGTGGAGGCTTTGGAGTTGTTGGAAGGCAAAGTAAAGTAATAAGTACCGTAACTATTCACTTTTGTTAGTAAAGTCATTTTATTCAGATGAAATGGTAGCGAGCTACCATGCAAGGTGCTGGCCTGACCATCAGGGTTCTGTGTCTTGTAAATGTGTACAGGAGGAGCTGGATACTGACCCACCAAACCTGTCGTAGTGGACGACCCACTCCTCCACCTTATTACTCAATTATTTACCACAAACTACTCCAGAGGGTAACTTTTAACTTTCCATTTGGCCTCAGTCTGTATGACCAAATGTTCTGGCTAAAGGTGCTATGAGTCAAGGTAACATTAGACGACATTATTTTACAATGCAAGTGGGGAGTCAGGGCTGATTAAATGCTTTAGGAACTCTTTGACTGATTGTTCTGTCTCTGTGATATTGTAATGTAATGTTGTAGCATGACCTAAGCTTCTTTCCTAAAGTAATGGTGTAACATTAAAGTGTCTAGGTGACGTTTCCACTGTCCATTAGGCTTGTCTCTGCATGGCCAAATGTTCTGCCTGCAAACTATCACCATTAATGTGATGTGGAAATATAATTATGTTATTTTTCTACAGGAGGCTCCAGCTGGAGGCCTGGCTGTAAAAATTAATTAGCACCTTCAAAACGCCAAGTCTTCGACACCATAAGGAGTCAAGTGACAGCAGAAGAGTCGCTGCCAACAACAGCTGGCATCCACAGCCTCCAGAAACCTCTAGAGAGCCCCTAGACACTGAAAGACCCCTTGAGAGCACCAGAAGCACCTACTACAACTCTCCTTAAAAAGATAGTTAGACATGTTCATTTCTATCATGGCAGCCTTTCAGTTAATAAAACATCCAGTACACAAGTCCAGAAACCTTTGACAACGTGTATGAAGCATTGGTAAATATTGGGAAACTTGTGAACAATTCAGATAACTCTAAAACCTCTATATTATTTATATTATATATTTCCAAAACTGCTTCTGGAAGACCTTTTTGGAAGTCCAAAATCCGACAAACTCCAGGGATCTGCAAAAACAGTTAAATAGACAGAGATACCTTCAGAAAACCTACAGAAACCAGAAAGCAGAAACAGTAAACTCGAAACAAGTCCAGAAACCTTTAAAAACCTCCAGAGACCTCCAGAGTTTTAGAGGTCTCCAGATCTTGCTGTAAAACACGTTCACAAACCTCCATGGATGGACATTACTCTCACTTTTGGTGTCAGATCAGATCTGTCTAACGGACAGATTCTACCTGGTTTGTTCACTCTCACATTCTGAGGTCTGATGAGCACCACAAGCAGGATCTGTACAGACTGTAGTGAGTAGCTGGTGTAGTAAGTGTGCCCAGCCCAAGTGGACTGAAATTGGGCCTCACCGCCGAACTCCCATCATTCCTCATTCAGAAGTGAAAGAGAAACACAACACATGGCCTTTATACTGCTTGGCCGCCTTTTCAAATGAATACTAACTAAATAAATATAACCCAGGTCTTGGCTGGAGCAAACCGTGGGGCCTCTCATGATACCATCTGGCCAGTGATCATCTGTTCTACAAGATGAATCACTCAATATTCAAATGCCATCCCACCTTCCCATGTGCACACATACACCCGTCCTTGGCTTTAAAATGCTAAACACCATACTCTACATAACTCTACACTGTAAACTTATTTGTGTTCATTTTTTCCACTAGCTTTAATAAACTGATGAGAAAGGTGAGGGTAAAATCCTGGTTCAGGTGTTTAAACTTTACCTTGTCCTGTGGCTTAAGTCTAAATGTAAGTGTAATTCTAACCTCATGTATAAGGTCTAAAATATAAACGTAATTCTTTAGGATCTGCTGTACTTGGTGGGACATTTTAGACCCATGAGACAGTAAAAGTGGGTCATACACGCATACACATGCACACACACACACACACACACACACACACACACGCACATTATAAATGATGCTCCTGTGCTTAAAAAAACAAACGGGTTCCATGCAGGATCTCAGAGCTCTGATTGGAGAAACACAAAGCCAGCCAACAGAAAAACACACAGCCGCAATTAGCAACAGAAAAACCATTTATCCCAGTGTGAAGGTAAACATATAGAGACAAGTTAGTGAAAATATACGAGAGGGAAGGTGGGGTGGGGTTGATAGAGCCAGAAAGCATGCCCTACAAAACCACCCCCCATAAAACTATTAAGGCTATTGAGTCCAAACTTGTAATCTGAAGTAATTCCTCTCTGCTGTGTTGTTCTGTTCATTCTTAATAACACAGATAAAATGTATGTTTTAGTTTGCTTGTAAATGAAAGTCACATTTTTTCATGGAAAGTCACACTTTGCAGTTCCTTTAGCAAAAATATTTAAATAGCTTCATCGCTAGTAAAATCATCTATTCACTGTACATAGTTGATTTACAGATTGAATGATAATACAAGTGATTTTTATTACTGCTTGTTTACAATATTCAATGATTTTACAAGTGGATTATTACTGTAGTAGTGTAGAAACAGTTGTTTGTCATTCATGCACTTCCTCATGGTAACCACTAGGTGATGCAAAAAGCCAGTTTACAGCCAAGGACAACGGTCCCTATTGTGTTCCCTATGCACACCAATACATAGACACATACATAGTAATATAATGTTTAATAAAGTAGTCAGTTTGTGTGTTAATGGTACTTCTTTCTCAGAATCTACTGTAACAGGATGTATTGTGCTATGAAACCAAACTGCATTGGGTTCAGTGATCAAGTGACATAGAATTTGACATCCATAAAGTGGGCCGACTCACCAGAGATGGTCAAAGGTGTTCTGACTTTTAGTCCCTAGTATGGGTCAAGATTCAACACCTTCCCATAATGCAACATGACATCTGCAGGGTTATTTTGTAGCCACAGAAGACATGATTCAACTTCAACTGGTAGTTTTTAAATGTATACTCTTGCTTTTTCTGGCTGTAAGTGAGTCGGACATAAATATGACTCAATTCATTTAACACATAAATAACTACACTTAGGACTGTGTGTTGGCGAGACAACCGTGGTGTCTTGGTCAGCTTTGATCAAATGGTGACCACTCTCTCTCTCTCTCTCTCTCTCTCTCTCTCTCTCTCTCTCTCACACACACACACACACACACATAAGCACGCAGCCATGTTGTCAGTTGCAGTTCCTTCTCAGTGAGTGGCATTCACACTCATTTTCATTTTCACAGGCTTCAAATGCTTCTCACTGCATAGGCTTACACATACACACACACACACACACACACACACATACACACACACACACACACACACACAGTTGTCTGAATAGCTGTCAGTTCTGCTTGTCTAAAATGACCAAAGGGTGTTCAGGACAAAAGGGGAGTGACAGGCCTCTCTGATTGGTCATGGCAGACTTTGACTGACATGTGATGGCAGCTGGGTGGAGTGTGTGGGAGCTGCCTCACCTCACAGTTGAGTATAGTGTGTGTGTGTGTGTGTGTGTGTGTGTGTGTTCGCTGTTGTTGCTGAGCAGCGCAGACCAGACAGGGTAACAAAGAAACAATGTCACAAGTTGTGATAACTCTGAAAGAGACCATCTGAATGTATCTGACAAATCAGGTTTATCATCAAAGTCCAAGTTCAATCAAAGTTTGCACCATAAATGAAATCTAAATAATGTACAAGCTAACACACCTCTCTCATCTTTCAAGCTGAAGTTGAAACTGACACGTCCACTTCTACTGAAATTTCAACTGTGTTCATCTCTTTATCTTCAAATGGCATTTCAATTTCTTTTGCTGAATACAGGTCTCAGGACATTCACCTTTGAACAACAACAACAAAACTACTTTCCATTTACCTGATCTGCACTTAAACTGACATTTCAACGCCTTTCGGTGCTTAAACTTCAACTAAATCAACTCTTTCCAACACTTTCATTCAAACATTCAAACTGATACTTGAAATTATTTCAGCATTTCCATTTTAATTTTAATGCATTCCAGTTTAAATTGTTCCATTTTGATTAAAAGAAATTCTGTATTGAGTATTTTGACAGGAACTTCAATCTCTTTTAAAACTGAGCCCTTTTCTAGTTGACATTTTAAAAGTTTAATATACACACGTAACAGAAATATAAAAAATGCAAATCTATTGATTTTACACACTGGAACTATTTCTTGGGGATAAGCAGCTAGGCACAGGAACTGTATTCAGTTTCCTGGCCGTCTTGTCATCACAGTGAGTTTGCAACGTGAGACCCAAACATACAAAACTTTAATTGGATTTTTTCTAATAAAGTTACAAAGTACAAATAAATAACTTCTTTTGATACATAAGGATATTATAAACTAACTACACAGAAACACAAGCAGTCACCTGAGCTGGTCCAACTGATAATGACAGTGATGATAGTGGCTCTTGACAGTGTGATTGACAAATCTGTGCATGTGTGTGGGACAAATTGACTTCTACCGTGTGTGTGTGTGTATGTGTGTGTAATTTATGAGCAAAATACAGCTAATTGCAACCACTTGTTAAAGGCTGAGGTCTGCATCTCTTCTTATGTCATATTACACACATACACACAAACACACACACATTCGCCACAGTAAGTCATTATTCCCAGCATAAACGTAGAGCCTATCATTAACCTACAACTCTTTGAGAGGCATATATCACACACACATACACACACACACACAATCATGTTCTAGCTAATCATGAGCCAGCATTCATTTATAATCAATCTCAGATGCTTGACACCAGTTGTAAATAAACAGACCTCTGTGTGTGTGTGTGTGTGTGTGTGTGTGTGTGTGTGTGTGTGTGTGTGTGTGATTTCCATATGCCTGGTATGGAATAGGAAGCAGGAAAGTGGTCCCGGCATCTATCCATCACTTTGACCATGCCGCAATCCACGTGTCGCGATTTGCCTACTCAATCTGTATTTGTGTGTGTGTGTGTGTGTGTGTGTGTGTGTGTGTGTGTGTGTGTGGTGCGTATTTCCCTCTCTGATTGGTTGTAATGTTTAACACATGGCTATATGGTGAAACTCACATTCCCACCAACACAGACACTCACACACAATTATGGTAAAGTGTTTCTCCACACAGCTTCACATTCAAAAATATCTTACCAGTCATCCACAATTGGTCACTGCTGAGCAGTTTGGGGTTGAAGTGCCTTGCTCAGGGGCATCAAGTGCTGACAGTTGGCATGACAGAAGCAGTGTGAGGATTTAAATCAGCCTTCCAGTCAAAAGGAAGTAAAGTTTAATTTATACAGCTCAATAAAACAAACCACAAATTTGCCTCAGGTGTACAACATATGACTCTATCGTTAGACCCTTGACTGCATGAGTCTCTACTGCCTCAAAATCCCTCCCATGGATTTCAACCTAAAGAAAGTCCCTGCTCTCGAGATAAGATTTCTGATGGCTTATAGCTATAGTTTGCAGCCAAACACAGGCCATAAACCTGTATTAGTAGATTTATTTGATCATGTGGGGACAGCGCATTAAGCTGTGAACACAAGCATTAACATATTACCTAATAAGTTAATATGGAAAACCTGTTAGCAAACAGCTGCCTTTTTACACATCCAGCAGACACAGTTAGCATTCACTTGGAGTCATGTCGAATAAAAATCCACTAGTCACTCTCACACATTCAGCTCTGTTAGTCTCCATGAACTCGTGAGAAAAATCTAAGGCTCTTTAGCTGCTAAATGCTCCACTACGTTCACCAGCTAGTTGCCCATTTTATCTGTGTGCTGTTTGATGCTGAGCAGGTCGTGTGCACTGTGTGGGTTTATCCAAGCTCTTTAACTGAAAACAGCTGCCAGCCATTTGGTCTCAAACAAAACTGCCACTATTGTAACAGTTTAATTATTCCTGATCTATGTGGTTCTAGAGGTGAAACACAAACAGCAATGCAGGAATTGTTTAGAGCCTGATTTTAGTTCCAGGGATCAAAACAGTAAATAAGGTTGGTGTTTATATGAAGACATTCAGCTGAAAGTCGGTGTTTTGAAGTTAGTTAAGTTAGTTAAAAGCCTCAGAAAAGGCCATTTAAATTTATTCTTCACAGAAAAGGGCTCATCCCTGTTTCAAGCCTGTCATTTTGGGAATGTTTTGTGAATAAATATACAAATGACAATCAGGATGAACACACGACTACATTGTAATCAATGTAAAGGAGGAGGAGCTTTCTCTCTTTCTGTCTGTCTCCCTCTCTCCCTCCATTTTCTCCTCCATCCATTCATTCCCAGATGGACAGATTGTCTTGGTGCTCGCCCTCCGGTCACATTTGACCTGGAAGTGCTGTGATTGGCCCAAAGGTCACAAGGCCGGCTTCTCATTGGTGGAGAGGTCATTCCATTGGCCTCAGTTGGTCCCACCTCAATCCATCAGTGTCACTGCAGCTTCTGTTGACACCATTATTAAAAGTCACCGTGTGTGTGTCTTTATCCCTGCATGCATTTAAGTATCTGGCTATTTTAAAGTAGGGGAAAATAATCTACAAGCTCTCTCTGGCCTCGCTACTCTTCAGATAAAACACGCTCTTCCTGGTGGAGCCTAAAGCCTTGTTTATACTCGCGCCAGACACCGTGAAGCGTGGCTCTATAGATGTTGCTTGAGCTTCAAGCTTGCACAGAGGCATTTATGCTTAATGTGCTATATGCAGTATTCTCAGTAATGTCAGGGGGCATATGAAAGAAAACATTCTGTGAATAAGCAAGAAGTCAACGAGTGTTGCTGGAAGACCAACATGGCTACTTGCTGCACCAGAGCTCGTTGTTGCTAAGGACCAATTTAGTCTTACAAGTCACATGACTTCATCATCAAGCGTTTTGGAGTCCGAGGTCTACTGTTAATATTTGAGGAAGCTGGGCAGAGCTTTTCTCTCTGTAAAACCTGCCAATAACACAAAAAATAGGTCCAAACAGAGGGACAGAGGCGACTCTGTGTGGATTGCCCACATGCTTTCCTGTCTATTTCTAAAAAACTGCATGATGCTGGAAACTGTCAAAATTCTAGACTTTTCCTTCATTTTTTCTGAGGAGTTAAATTGGTATAATTTTCATGAAATGTCATTGGCTGGAGTGGGAAAATGAATGTATCTGTGGATTAATTGGACCATTTTTCCTGCGTTGTACTTCCATGCCAAATCCACAAATAAATGCTAGCGTTTCCATATGTGTGTAAATACAATGCAGCACAGTTGTTTTGTTGATAGAAAATAGATTTACATTATATTTGTTTATGAGTGTGAAAATATACTTTGGAATCTGTGAGTAATTTTCTGTATTTATGTTGAGCGAGCCGTCACACAGTATGAGTGGGTGTTCAAACAGCTCTTGTATAAAACAAAGGCTTGATTTTCACGTATGCTCTCCTTATTACAGTAGTTTAAAGGGGTTTTTACACTGTGTGGACGTGGTGCTCACACTGAACGTACACATAGATCCCATGGTCAGTCACATTTGATTTCATTTTTGCTGCCCAGAGTCCTTCATATGTTCATATTGGATGTCTCTGCAGGACGACGTCACCTTCAGCCTCAGTCTCATTAAATCAGACAGAAGCAGAGCAAACACAACGCTGAGGGAGCAGAGATGCAGTCTGTTTTCCTAGGAGGATGCTTCCAAACCGGGCTGCATTCTGGGAATTAACGGCTAATTAAACTGGCGGCCTTCTGTCTGTGTGTACTGTGTGTGTATACAATCATTTTGTGTCTGGGTGTGTCTATATATAAATTACTGTATTCCCTCACTTTGTCTATGTGTATTTAAGACCATATCCTGTCAGTTTGTGTGGGTGAGTGTTTTTCATGGCATGTATAGCATAAACGGTGGCTCTCCTGCCCTAGGGTGGGACCCCCCAAGGGGTCAAAAGACATATCTACAGAATCACAAGATAATTAACATAATGAGTCTCTAATCTTTGCTTTCTACGAGTGAAATTATTTACGAGCTTAACTCTTTTCTTCCTCAATTGCTTTTTCTTAACGGTCAGACCCAAAAACGTTTGTATACTTTATAGTCATTTTGCGTCTCTTGGAAGTGATTTGGTGTCTCTTTGCAACCATTTGATTGACTTTCCAACGACTGATATTAACTGCCCCTTCATACGGAGGCTCTGGCCCAAGGGCCTCCTGACCCCTTGGACCCCAGGGCCTGTGCCCGGTAGGCATGTTTCTATTCTACACACAAGAATGACAAATGGGATTATTGAATAATGTAACTGGAAATAATTGTATATAATAACTATAACTGTAATAACTGTAACTGTAATGTAGTGAATAAAATGAAAGGAATTGAATGAAACTGAAAGGAATAGCTAACAATTTCTGATTGAAGTAGAAGCTGAGTGACAGAAATGATCTATTATTCAATTTGAATGAGGAAAGTGGTGAGAAACTGAAAAGAACTGTAATCTTTCAATTCAATTCAATTCAATTTTATTTATATAGCGCCATATCATAACAAAGTTATCTCAGGGCACTCAATCACATGGAGCCGGTCGAGACCAACTTCCACACACACAAAGACCC
>JAVQJL010033971.1:0-23518 GCA_036024295.1 Nannoperca obscura
ACACACACACACACACACACACACACACACACACACACACACACACACACACACACACACACACACAGTACATGAACGCAGACTCAGTGGTTGTGATATTAAAAGAAAGTGCTTAAGTTCAACAGTTATTAAGAAACTGCTTTGAATTATCCCGACAAATCACTACCATGATTTTCTCCCCCATAATATATCACTTTAAAAGTTGAATGTCAGTCACTCACAAATTGACAAATTAGCTTCATCCAAGCGTGGCTGCAATAAAAAGTTCTTCCATATAAACATTCAAAATGGAAAAATCATTCATAGAGAATGAGCTCTCATTTCACTGGCCACAACGGTGCAGTGAAACTGATCCATCATTTTTGTTGAGAAATACTTGAGTTTTTGGATCTCAGTCTACGTAATAAATTAGGCAAAATTAAGCGGTACAATCCTGACTGGAGAAAGTCATTTGTGAAAGTGTCTCTGAGGCGGCCTCAGGAGGTGAGAGGTATAGATGTACACAATTTTATATCGTCTAAGATCCCAGCAGAGATTTACTATCCACATTACACTTTCAGGAAAGGGTCATCTGTTACAGAGATATACACGAAGACGAGTACACAGACACAAACACATCCACAGCTTGCTGATCAAATTCAGTGTTTCCCCATATTTTTACAGTTGCAGTTCAGCGCGTTGCGAAAGACGCAGCCTACCATGACTACATCAAAACACTTCTACTTCAGTGGTCGTTTACACGTTGAGGACATTTAGTATGGAGGACTGCAACTGCCAAAAATCTAAAGTTAAGAAATAATACATATGAAAATGCCATTAAATTACACAGAAATAAATATAGCATAGTACATAAAATATCAATATATGTATATAATTAATGCCTACATAATATTTTTTTGGTGCATTTTTTGATTCTGGCAGTTTCAGTCCTCCATAATTAGATAAATAAACATAAAGTCACATTCATTTCTATTTTCAAAAGTACTTAAGTCTTATTACCTCCATTATAACAAGAAATACTTGAATAAAGAAAAGGGAAACACGGAAGTTGCACTGAGATGAAATGAAAATGGGATTTGTCTTTTGACAGCATGCCCTGTAAACTTCACATAAATGTACTGTATATTGGTCAAGGGAGACAAACTGGTCTGTCACTCGATGTTTACTGTTACCAGTGTTTATAAAAAGTACATGCCACCACTTTAGCAGGAGGGAGAAAAACAAGGAAAAGTCTGACATTATTGTGTCATTTTTCTGGGACACAAAAAAAAAGAAGTCACATTTGTATGTGGTGCTATGGTGTTTAAATTCTGCTTTAAAAGTGATACTCTTCATCAAATGTAACTTCTGAGTGTCAGATACTCTCTTCCTGTAGGCTTTAAAGGTGTATGGAAAAAGGTTTGTAGTTTGCTTCTTCACAAAGAACAAAGGCAGTGATCAGTTACGTTGGATAAGTCAGATAAGTCTGACGTTTAAGAGCCTCAGAGTCCTCCAAAATGGTGGCAGGTTCCTTAAAACTCTCCCTTAAGTATTTGCATATAGCGATACAACTTGCATGCAGAGAATACAATCCCTACATAAACTGCACATTGATTGATGCTGGCTCACTGAAATGAATGGGAAATGTACGGTAATGACGGACACAAGAATTGTGTCCAGGCAACACTTACCAGAGAAATTTCGAGAAACCAGCATGGTAGTAAGAATGGCCCCCTGAGAGGAAAGCACAAAGTCAAAATAATTGTGGGAATACATAAAAGGTGTCTAGTTACTGATGTAATGTGTTGTGCATATAACAACGTTGGTAACTTTTAATCTAAATCTATTAAATTCAGTGATTCCCTGTCTGTGTGTTCTCTGTGTTGTTTGCTTCCTTTATGCGTTGATCATTTTTCCTTTTATTCTTTTGTTGTTGTCGTTTCACTATGTAACTGAATGTCTAACCTTGCCAGTGTCCATTTCTTTCTAAATGTGAAATGCCAGAGACAATTGGATCACGCTGACGGCATGTTGGTTGAATGGTCCAACAATCGCCTGCAGGCACATGCGTTTCTGCTCCCAGTTTCCCATGTACTGGTATTTGAGCCATGCCAAGTCTGGCCAAAAGCTCCAGTGGCTAAGCTGTTGTATCCACACAAAATGTCAGCGATAAATAAGTGCAGAAGAGAAACTATGCATAATAATAACTCTGGATCTAACGTCTTACACCCTTTTCTTATAACCTCAGCACCAGAGTCAGGAGAGAAAGCTCTAATACATCTGCAATCTTCAATTTTTAGATCACAAACAACACAGGAAAACAATAAGGAGAGCAAATACTGTGCTAGGCAATACTTTGGTATGAATGAATGAATAATATTGGGTTCAGCCAGACCTCTCTCCAGCATGTGGTCTGGCTATGCAAGACTCGCTTTATTAGAGCAGAAGAGGAAGATGTGAGAGAGGATGAGCATGCAAACAGACCTTGAGTTTCCTCCTGGCATTGAATTTCTTCAGGCACTCCACGGTCTCCTGTCTGTGCATCATAGACGCCACCGTGGACCGTTGCTGTGAGATGGAAGAAGATGAGGAGGAAAAACAGAGGAAGATTTAGGAAGAGGAGGAAGAAAAAGACAAGAAGAAATCAGTTTAACAAAGGTTTTTGTGTTTGCTGTGATCCAACAAGTCTTTTCTAGGCAAAGAGAAACAAGTGTCTGCTTGTCTATCTCAAGCAGGGGACACTTACGCAGACCCATGGGTGCTTGAGGGCCTCCTGAGCAGTGATCCTCTTGGCTGGGTTGATGGTCAGCATCTGGTTGATCAGGTTTTTGGCCTCTGGGGTGACTGTGTCCCACTCTGGGGACGGGAACTAAAAATAAAAATAACCACATGTCTTAACTGTCATTTTGATTTTGATTTTTGATTGTATGTAATTGATTGTAATTTATACTAAACTAAAACAGAAATCAATAGGTCGGGAAGAGACATTTTTAAAATGCTGAATATCAGGAAGTTCAAGTCTTCATTTGCCCTCAAAATTCAAATGACTAAACTTCATTGATTAGTTATACAGCTTAACGATGAGAGAAAACCAAACATCTTTTAAAGCTCATGTTAGTCAGTAATGGTGCAGTTCGGCTGACCTGTTTATTAATTAAAAACCCAACATGGCCACTACCTTTCAGGATCAAACTGGGCAGATTTATATGTGTTCAGTCTCACACATTAGGCACATTCCCTTCTTTAACATCTTAACTTTCTGCACTTTTCTGCATTTTTTGCTTGATATTTAGCGGATGGTGTCCTACAGCTGTTCAACGTGTTTACTGCTGTCATAAGATTCAGATAGTAAATCCAACTATGTCTTCGCTTCTAACCCGTACCCTACATCACATGTACCAGGTCTTTATTTTAAAATCAAACTAATAAAATACTGACAAATCTTCAAAAACCACGAGATGTCGAAAAACCTGAAGATTACAAATTTTTATGTGTAGGTGTTTTAAAAATTAGATATTGTACATTTCTAATTTGGCATTTGTCCACCTCATAAACAGAATTTTAATTCCCTGCATATTGTGTGAAAGTTATTCCGACTTATCTGTGTTTTGAATCTCAGGCCAGATATGAACCCCAAGCCAGTACGTGTCCCTTCATCATATTAGCCACTGTGGCCCCCTGTGAGTGTGTTTTTCAACAATAACAGAAGGCCAGTCCAAGTCCAGCCCGAAGCAATTTGTTAAAAACTTCTAAACCCATCAGGTCATGTTGTGTTTAGGCATAAATGTCGAGGTCTGTGTCCTATGAGCCCAGGGTGCCTGCCAGAGTCACTCATCCTCTCTCTCTCTCACTCTCTCTCTCTGGCTGGGGCTTAAATGTGATCTAAGGTGAGGCTCCCTCTCATGCACCCCCTGAAATATGAATGAGGTGACTGAGTTACGTAACCAATGCCAAAAAGGAACAAGGGCAGTGGGAGGAGTGGAGAGGGGAGGAGGGGAGACATGAGAGAGCAGGAGAGGAGAGGAGAGGACTCACATCGTAAGCCCCGGCCTTGATCTGCTGGTACAGCTTGTGCTGGTCCTCATCCCAGAAAGGAGGGTAACCCACCAGCAGGATGTAGAGGATCACCCCTGAGACACACACACATACACACACACACACACACACACACAGAGAAAATACACAATTAGTTAGAAAATGTGCTTCAGTCTGTTTGTTTATTGTGTATAATTTTCTCAAAAATGCCATATGTGTGTGTGAAGGAGTGTGTGTCTCCCTGTGCAACTCACCGCAGGCCCAGATGTCCACAGGTTTGCCATATGCCTCCTTCCTCAGTACCTCAGGGGACAGGTATCCCGGTGTGCCAGCAAATCCTGCAGTAAATAAATAAACAAACACACACACATAGGACTGATTGACATGTTTATGGCAATAGATTGTGTATCTGCTATCCTTGGATATCAGCTTGTATAGAAAGCAAGATAACTGACTGTAAGCTAAGAGCTATTCATCCACACGGTCGACTGAGATCTTGAAGACAGATTCAAGTCTCAGCCACAGACGCTGATGGGTACAGGTTTGTGTAGTGGACTCAACAGTGCTAATCACTACATATGAACCAAAACTGGCAGGACTCTGGAAGATCAATATTGTTTCACCATGTATGACATTACAAACACTACAAAGATACAACAATTTAGGGCTTATCATCTTTAGAAGTCCTCTTCGATGACCACAAGAGGGTGCACACAGAGAAATTGGGCAGAAGTAAGAATGTAGAAACTTTAGAGAGATATAATCTTTTCTAGCAGCTGAAGTCCCCCTCTCTGTCAGCTGACTCCAATACTCTTTCATACTTAGGTCTTTATTCCTTTACCAAGCCTTTTTCTCAAATGATCATTCTAAGGTCACTGCAAATTAAACCTGGAGATCAGACCTTTGCAGTCCTTACAACTGACAGTGACTGAACCTTATTGTAGTCATAATGACTCCCTTTATTCCTTCAGATAAATACATTTAAAATACAGATGTGATTAACTCGTGTGTCTGCTGTACCTACCAAACCAGGCCTGCTGATCCCCCTGCACCTCAATGGCTAGGCCAAAGTCAGCCAGCTTCACTGCGGCATTCTTACATTTGCTTGCTAGGAGCAGGTTCTCTGGCTAAAGTGGGGAAAAAGGAGAGAAATTAGGTTACCAAACATTTTGAAGTGAAGGATGGGCGTACAAAACGAATACACTGTCCTAGCAGAGGGAGGAGCTGGAGGTAGACAGCTATGCATGCACAAAGTTTGTAACAGGGGTTCATACAGTACACTCTTATCAACACTGTATTCAGCACGCACAAACAACACAGATACAAAGACATAGATGTCCTTTGAATAACTTGTGTGAACACATGAAGCTATACAATGAACTTTAGTCCACATGTCAGCTGAAATTAACTTTTATTGTACAGCTCTGTGTGTCCATGCAACCCAGCCAGTGTGCAATGCTTTTTTTGTCCCAGCCTCGTGTGGTGTGCTGTGGTCTATAGGCTCCATCTCTGTGGCCCAGATAATGCAGCCAGCCTCATTATTCTCTGTCAGAAGAGGGCTCTAATAATGGGATGCTATCCCCACTGGCTCCTGCTCCTTCTCACTTTGTCTCTCTGCATCTCTCTCATTCTCACTTCATCATTGCCTCTGTAAAAGCAAGAGGCAAATTTGGATGGCAAACGAAGCAAATCCCCAACGATGAGTTAGAACAACTACTTAGAGTTAGGGAGGTCAGCTGAGCTAACAAGGAAATCCATATATGTTAGCATGGCAAGACTGCATTACACCAGTCAATAAGCAGAGCGCTAGGCCAGGCCCTTACACTGATCTCCGGTCTGACATTACATAGAAACAAATAAATCCAGTTCTTTGGCTCAGCCCATTTAAAGGTTTAACCCCACCAGTAACTGAAACTCACAACGTGGGTTATCATCTGCAATCCTGGTTTGTGTTTGGTGTTCACAAAGTGCAATTTTAACTACCTGGTTTTGGCTTTCTTGAATATAACTATGTCAACACCAAACATTTGAGAGATTTTCATCTTTAATGGCCTTGCACTCATACTGATGTGCATCTTACTAGAAGCCCATTGTGGATTGTTAATCATAAGATCTTTTATCCTGTCTTTCAGGGACTAAATTAAGCCCTCTTTGACGTCACTTACACAAGTCTTCCTTCTCTTCCAATTACCTTGTGTAAACAGCAACACCAGCGCAAACTTACAGCATGGAGAGAATGAGGACATTATATTTAGGCTGGATTTCTGTCACTGCATTGCAGCAGTGTGGGTCTTAGCACCCTCTGCCTTCCTCCCTCAGCTCTCTTCCCTCAGCTAATTTGTTTAGAGGCACAGGAATACCATGTATTTAAAGTGCAGATACTTAAAAGTGTGCTTTTATAGCCTTTGAGCTCATAAGTAAAAGAGAAGGAAATGAGCAAGTGAGAGAGACTAAGTGAGCGAACCAGTAATCCTGAGGCGCTGTGCCTACCTCGTGTCATCACTTTCTCCCAGCTCTACCACTTGGTTAGGCTTTACTCTTTTGTAAATGGGGGAGTTAGAACTTGCCAACACTGCAGCAGTAAGATAATCCGTAAAAAAAAAAAAAAAAAAACGGACGTGGGTGGAAATTATTATGATGAAACATGCGCTTCCATCAAAAAGGTGCAAAAATGCAATGCAAAACATCCAGGCCACGTGTCAAGCGCTCCTTCCCTCTCCATCTCTTTAGCACACACATACACATGTACACTTAAACGTGCACTGCACACACAGCCGAGCACACTGGTGACTAGCAACTAGTTTGGTTGAAAGGGAGCGAGAGGGAGGGCATATTGAAGACAGAGAAAGCTGTATTCGAGAGCAGTTCATGAGTGGGTGTTTCAAATGGAACGATTCCCATGTTTCTTTCTTCCCTCTTTATTTCTCTGTGTGTAGAAGATCTGGAGCTGCTCCGGCGTTTCTGATTTATTCCTTCAGAGGAAGATGTCAACCACTATTAAGAAGATGCTCCAATTCAAGCTCACTGCTGTGGTGTAGAAAGAGAAACTGAGCCCTAACTCATTTCACCTTACCTTGAAGAAACGACTCGGTTTGTGTGCCTGGGTGTCGTGTCAACCAGACTCTTTTGGAGTTATCTACAAAATCCTTCATCTGATGATGATCAAATACCAGTAGCATAAAACAGTTAAAGTTGAAAAACAGATAAATATATATAAATATTCTGTTGTAAAGAAGGCTATGCCAGTTTGATTGCCAGCCCTGATTAAAGTGTTGTGTTTATTTAAGTTACTATCTCTATTAAAGGAATCTATTATTTCATCCATCACTTGTGTCAGACTAAAAATACTGCCTCACTACTCATTACACTTTTGATTTATGAGAAGACCAAAAAACGATGTTCTATTTTTGCTCTACAGCCTGAACAATATGGGGCAATTTGGTGTTACCTTTTGTTTGGCACACATATACAGTTAATCTGTTTGCTGTGTTGTCATCTCATTTGCTATAACCCAATTCCTAATTTGAGGGATCTTGTCGCCCAGGCATTCCTCAGTCATCACACTATGACCTATTGCATGAAATGCTCTCTGATGCTTGGGTGTGAAACCAGATAGGTGTGTCGGCTAAATAAAGAAATAGCCACAACAGTTCTGATAAATACAACACGCCTTCGCTGGAATGCTGGGACTGACATTTGCATAGAAGAGGTCTGCTTGACAAAGTGCACCGTGCACAGCAAGATGCGACACACAAGCATGCACATACAAATACACGGCCAGGTACAAGACATGACAGCAAGAAGACTGGAAACAGTTTGATTTCTCTCTGAGGAGACGCTCATTCACACACACATCATCTTATTTGAGCTGCTATTTTGTTTGGGGCAAACATTTCAACAAGCACAGCATTAAGCCACATTATAACAAACCGAAGCAAAACTTCAGTTTAGTTGTCAGTTCACAGTCAGCACTTAGATTAAACAAGGCTACTGCTTGCTGCACAATCTTACTGAAAATGCATTTCAAGCTCAGCAAAAGTCCTTGAGAGCAAAACTTAATTTGAATTATATAGACGTCTACAAAGTGCAGCTATTAAACAATCCAAGTTATAAGAAACTTTGAGCTGGCTTTCAGCTTCCAAACCTAAAAAAACAGTGCGCTACCAACCAGTCAGTCGATATAAACAAATGTCACAACATCACAAGTCAGTTGATGGCAGTTTACAGAAAATGAGCTGTCACATTTGAAGCACTGGGGGTCATTGAGTGATCTATAAAGGCAATTAAAACCACACAGGGTGTCACTGACTAGTAAGTGAACCAGGGGTCAGATGAAGTATCCTCCTGTGCCATCTTGGATGCGATCTATGCAATAATATATCCCATTCCACAAAGGTTACAGAGCGGAGGAATTGGTCGGCCCGCATGACCAGCGCCGCGTGCTTGAAATCTCCACAGACTGGGGGAAGTGGTGTTTACACAACAGGAAAAGAAGGTGACTGCACAGAGCTGGAGGCTGGGGCCAGAGAAAGGTCTTTTGTGGGCCATAAGGGGGAATCTCAGTCCTGAGGCTTTGCAAGTGACATGATGTCCACAAACATTACAGACAGTTTCTCATTGACTTGTCAGACGTACACACACTACACAAAGAACACACTCACAAACCCCTTGCATAAATATATAAGCACACTCCTAAAAGGTCAGCAAGGAGATCCCCATCACTCACCTTCAGGTCCCGGTGCACCACGCCCATTTGATGGCAGTGAAGCACCGCCTCCAGGATCTGCTGGATGCAATGACTGCATGCAAACACCAGGGGGGGGGGGGCGCATGTTAGTTTGAGCAGCGCTACAATCACGTGCACAGGCCAGGGGTGTGGGGAGGGGGTGTGATGGAGGAGTGGGATGGGATTGAGGGGTACAATAGAGGGTTGAAAGGGCTCTTCTGTTGCCAGGTGTCACACTCTCACCTTTCCTTGGCTTTGGCTGACCCACGGCTAAGCCCACACCCAAGAGGATGCAAATGAAGCCAATCGGGGTACACTTACGTTATCAGCTACAAGTTACGTAAATGGGCTGGGTTAGATGACCATTTTGGCCCAAATGTGAAGCATTCTGTAATACACTCCATAGATTAGCAACATTTTCTGTGACGTGTATCACAATACAAAGCTGTAAGACATAAACAGGCTGCATGCAAGCTTGCTCTTCCATGTTGAGCTTCCACATAAAAGGCGACCCTTTAAGAAAGACCCTTTAGGCAGCATGTTTCATTAATGACCTTCATTAGTGAGGTTTTTCGGGGTTGGCTGTAGCTATGAGTTCGACTCGGTTGGCCTAAAGGGAACAGATGTGGGTGCTCTGCAACAGAAGATTCCTTTGAGTCAGCCTATTCTGCAACTAACCAACATATATACTTTATGATCTTTGTCTTAGGTACTCTATTCCTCTCAGATAGATATATCTACAAATGTTCTCCACCAACCACATTTTACTTTTCAGTTGGCTGCAGGTAGATTCTAGATACCCCACCTCCCTCCGTGTTTTAGCCAGCATGCCTTGGGTGATGAGAGAGGGTGTGAGAATGTGGCTGGCCATGGGGAGGGGGGGGGGACACAGAAGGCGTTGATGAAGGTGGTAAGGGAAGGAGTGAGTCATTGTGCAATTAATAACATTTAAAAGATGTGTCTGGGATCAGTGCCATGTCTGCCGTCAGCCTGGCCGGCCTCTGCTGACAAGAGCTGTCATTCTGATGTCCGTTAGCTACCGGACACTAAAAATAAGAACACAAAACTCAAACTGTGTGAGGGACGCTGAGGGGTGATGTTTGAGTCTATGCAGAGACTAGATGATACATCAGAGTGGGGGAATAAATATATATGTGATGAGACAACAAGTACATGTGTGCGTGGGGCCATATACATCACCTGGCTCCAGCTGTGGGAGGTGTGGACTGATGCGAAGCTTCATGAACACACACACTCACTCGTACACATACAAACACACACTCATAAGCACCCGTGCTGTTGGGGATGTGGCGCTGTGTGCAGACAAACTGATCGTGCATGTGTGCTTCCTGTGCACTGACAAGGTCAAAATTCACCAGAGTTCAAAGGTTTGTGTTTGTGTATGTGAGTGCAGTTTTTTGGGGGTTTGTTGTTTTTGGGCCCAATTTTGCTGTAGTGTTTAAAATATTTGTAAATCGCAAATGCATGTCATGTTTCAATGTTTAATGTCAGAGTTTGGACAATCTCTCAGGAACCACAGAGAAAGGGCTTCTCTCATACAAGATAAAATGCACTTTGGAAGAGGCGGATTTCTTTCCCAGCAGGAGTCTGATAGACTGGAACGTATTCACACAACATATGATATTTAGAGTAAATAGAGTGATAACAATGCAGCCCTGTCATTCATTTTAATGAGGCCAAGTGCCAACGCGGAGGGCCCCGGCAGTAAGGTTGAACCATGTGAACCTTTGCCACGACGCAATGCAACAGCATCCAGCAAAGCACTGCGTTTCCCAATCAGACACACGCACGCAACATGAATGTTTCATATCTACCGTTTACCTGCCGATCGTCTCACTGAGAGATAAAATGACTGACACCGGGATCATTTTCTAAAGCAGTAAAATCCTTCCTGATAGTATTATAAACTGCCGTGTTTTGGTGCCTTATAAGCCTTTAAACTCATGGATTAATTACTCAAACCTCTGCCAGAAACAACACACTTCTACCGCCACAGTGCAGCTTAGCAGAAGCTTTTGGATAACGGAAAAACATGCTCTCTCTCTTTTCACCTTCACTATCGGAAATAATGTTTAAGTATATTTTCTGCGGCGTTAAATGGCATTCTGAAAAATACAGTTGAAATATGATGTGTTAAACGTCAAATCACAGCTGAAGTAGAATAAGTTGAGACTCACTGTGGGAAAGTAGGTACACTAAAAAACTTAGCAAGTCATTTCAGACACTTAATATCAGAGTTTTCTTTTCATGGATAACACAGGCAATGAAGACGCACCATAGTTCCTTTGAAAAAAAACTAAACACAAAAAACATGTATTGATTACCGTCACAAAATTGTCCCTTTAAAATGATGCATAGTAATTAAATAGCACCTTACAAAAAACACCTTTGTTGTCATAAAAACAGAGGAAGCTCTACATTATACATTTGTCACTAGAAATGATTAATTATTAAATATACTTGAATATGTTTTTTTCCCCCTTTCATTTCAGAATATTTATTTCCTGGTTCAAACACTCTGTTTCGAACAACTGCCTTTGTGTAACTGACAGCTCATTAGTCTAATCACCAGATGAGAAAACAGCAGCTTGCCGACCACTGTGTTGAAAAATGCGAGGACTAATAAAGGAGAATCCCTCTGTGTGTGCGTGAGCGTTTGTGTGTGTCGGAACGTGAACACACACCGAATAAAATGCACACTTTGTCTTGGCATTCAGGGGGTTGTTGTGTATAATGGATTATTTTGTGTGTGCTGCCTTGAAGTTTGCATAATTTACATGGTCTTTTGATTTCACAGAAAAGCCCCTTCCATCCTGGCATGTGGTGAGAAAAGTCTAAATAAACCATGCTCATTTTAATCTGATGTTTTATGTCATTCCAGATGCTTTGCACAGCTCATCACATACATACTGTACGCATGTATATATAGATTAGGAAAAATGTAACTAGCATTGTTTCCTGTACCTTGAGATGATTTCACAAAAAATAATTAGTAGCTGGTAAACTGAGCGGTAAATAGGTGGCATTTTTATTCTAACAAACATACAGGACCTGGAAGGCTGACTTACAGTAATAGGTTGCAATAAAGAAGGAGTGTAATATAATATTATAACATGAGAGAAACGAGAGAGAGAGAGGGAGAGACCGAAAGCGAGAAACAGAAACAGAGAGAGAAAGATGGACAGGCATGGCTGCAAAGTTCAGGGCTATAAATTAAGAATCCTGTGTCTTGTTTCTAAAGGTCTCTCTCTCTCTCTCTCTCTCTCTCTCTCTCTCTCTCTCGATGAATAAATACTAGGCAGGTCACATTTACAGCCCGAATGCTAAAAGCTGCATGTGTGTGCTGAGTGATCACTAAAAGCCAGCACGAGGACGTGGCTGCATGTGTCTGTAAATGTGCAGTCGAGGCTAAAACGACTTCCATCTATGAAATGTGTGTGTGTTCTTTTGCACCCTCATTCACGCATAAATGTGTGCCTGTGTGGAGGAATGCATGCAGTCCAGTGTGTGTGTGTGTGTGTGTGAGAGTGTGTCCATGCCCATCCTCCCCCACTTTGTCAGCTGTTGAGCTCTGTAACCCGCAGGGTGAGAATCCTCTGCGTGTGTGTGTGTGTGTGTGTGTGTGTGTGTGTGTGTACTGGATGGAAGGATCAACCCAAAGGTTCCTATGTTATTAAGCATTCAGGGGCGGACGTACCGTGAATATCACACCCAATATTTGCTGTGTTTTTTAAAAGATTATTTCTGTAGTCGACCCTTCCTCGCCTTTGTTGTAGCTACACTCGACGTCTCTCTTCTGTATTGAACAGACAATAAGTGAAATTAGTGTCATCATTCTAACATTTTTGATTTAGAATATAAATCTCTGAACATCCGCTGCAGTTGTAGGCAGTGTTGCTTGTTCCCGTTTTCTTCATACATTATTTACTTTGCCGTCATGCATACATCACAGGAGCATACATAGCTAAACCGTTTCATTGTAAGACTACACATATCCTAGTATTTTATCAAAATTAAAAAGCAGACTGTGTATAAGCAGCGTTTGTTAACAGTTCTGATGCAAACTAGCAAGTTTCCCCACTTTATTCTGTATTCTTCAAAGAGGAACTGAATAATTAAGGTAGAGATATTTTCTGATATTTAGCTGTATTACCAGTTCTTTTTGTAGCACTTGGGATGTGCTTTAAATAAAAAGTGCATTGTAAATAAAAGGAACTTCTACGAATGCATCGCTTAAAGTCAAAACATCTTTTTCGGGGGATTATCTTCTCAACAAATGCATTCAAAGGAACTCATTTCTATTTCCACTACAACTACAACTCAAATCCATCACTATCAATACTGCTATTAATTGTAATCATGGGATGGTAACATTACAATTACACTGTTACAGTGATTTAAATCAGGAAATACAATATTATATTGGACTTTGACACATTACATTGCTTCCTTTCAAGTCACTCATTGATTACATAAGTGTGACAATACACTACAATGACTTTTATGAAACAACATGTAAGAATTTATGTCCCAGTGAAAATGTGTGTATATCTCTGGCTGGGGGCATTAACATAAAAGTACCAGCAGTGAATTTGTGGACCAGAGAGTGGACCTGTGAAGCGGTTTACTATCACACTGCTGGTTTGAGTCCGAAGATAAAAAGCATCTCCATGCACAAATCAGGAGATGCTTACAAGGACATCATAAAACATAACACATCAGATTGTTTTAAACACGCCGCGGCTCTTTTGTTGTTGTTTTTCTTTCAGCTCAAGATCTCTAAAACACCCCTACAAAGACGTATTCGATGTTGAATGAGGCTGTCTTGAAAACACAGCGATCGATACAATAAAATAAACGAGTCACAGTCAGAGAAAAGCGAGGAGGAGGGAAGAGAGAAAAAATCAATGAAGAATAAATATAACTGTGGCTTTTTTAAACTAGCCTGGTGGGAGAAACTGATGGTTGTATGTGCATGTGTAAACACTGGATATTTATTACACCTGCAGAAAGTTGTGTGCTCATTGCAGGACTGTGTGTGTGTGTGTGGATTGATTGATTGATTGTTCTAGTCGTCAGTCAGTGCAACAGGAGCTTTTGTCATGTAGTTGTTTGTAGAATGACTGATACAAGAACGGGGTGGGAGGGCAGATGGAGTGGGGAGGGTGGGTGAGGCAGGCCAGGGTCCTCCAATTTTAAAAATAAAATACAATATATTAAAAAAGAAAAGAAAAAACAAAAGAGTGCACCAAGAGACAAGTCGGACACGCTGACATTAGACCAGCGACTGACAGGAAAGACACGAACAGACGAGACGGAGGAGGAAGGAAGGAAGGAAGGAAGGAGGGAAAAGACGGAGGGAGGAAAGGAAGCAGGCAAAGGTTGGGGGAAGGGGGGAGGTGACGGGGTGAGGGATGCAGATGCTCCTCTACATATACTAACCTTCAGGTCCCTGTGCACTATGTCATGTTGGTGAATGTGATGGACACTGTCTAGAATCTGATGGATACAGTGACTGTGAAGACAAAACAGAGAGAGGAAGGACGTGGGGGTGGGGGAGGAGGGATGGAGTTGGATGCATCGTGGTGATGTACAAAAGGGATTAAGGTGGAGAAAAACAAGGCAAGGGGAGGTGAAGGAGAAGAGAGAGGATGCCAGGTGAAATGAGTAAAGACAAAATTGAAGATGAGAAAATGGCAGGTTAGATTAGAGGAGGCAGAAGAAACGAGGAGGAGGTGACGGATAACAGGCGGGAGACAAGAGAGAGGTGGAGGAGAGGGAGATTGATGCAGATAGGAGATGTTGGAAGGGGAGGGGTGGGTGAATGCAGGTGGAGGAGACAAAAACGTTTCGTTTTGCTTTTTAAACATGAGACAAGAGACAAGAGCAGCCACAGCAGAACAAACCTGCCAGACAAAAATCACAACAACACCGACAGAGGAGAGGAGAGGAGTGGACAGGAGACGAGACGAGAGGACAGGAGACGAGAGGAGACGAGAGGAGAGGAGACGAGAGGAGATGAGCTGAGAGGAGAGGACAGGAGACAAGAGGAGAGGAGAGGAGAGGAGAGGAGAGGATCAAAAGGAAAAAAGGTACCAGATTGTGAAAGAGAAGATAGGGAGCTTTTGAAGAGACAGATAATAATACAAGAGATAGAACACTTCTGTATCGGATGACACTGAATCATAGGAGACTGGTGGGCTGATTCTTCCATCACTAAAAGGAAAACGCATCACTGTGTGTGCTGCAAGAGCAACATGTACCTACATCACTCCATTGTGTGTGTGCGTGCACATTTAAATGTGTGTTTATGCAGGCTTGGTGCGATGAGAGAGTGTAATGTGCAGAATATGTGACTAATAACAGGCGCAGAGAGACAGGCAGCCTACAGGATCCACACCCACACAGTGTCTACTGAGTGGGAGGACTGAGAGAGAGAATGAGAGAGATACATGTGCATGGTTGCTCATAAACACACACACACACACACACACTAATCTAAAAAAAGAAAACGACATCCCACTGGCTGCATTCATTTCCTGATTTTAAACCTTAACCTGTAACCAAACACACACGAATCCAATACAAAAACAAAAACAGGTCAATTGTCATTTGACAGTTTAAACCGTCAGATTTAATGAAATCCTTATTTCAAACTTGTTCAAATATCTCATCTTGCTGCAGTGATGCGGTGTACTTCATGGTGTGTCAGAATTGGGTGTGGTTATAAGAAGGAAGGCCGCGCTGAGGACGTTTTCCCACCAGTTAATAAAGATTACACCGTCGATGACCCTTAATATCTGTGGAGCGCTTACTTTGATCTTTAACAACAGATCACTAAATTCAAATACAAAGAGTTAGAGTTAGAGAAAATGTCCTCAACCAAAAGTCGGGAACATCCCAATGTGTGGGTATGTTTGTTTAAAAGGTGCCCTGTGTTTTGTTTGGTAGTGGCGCTTCACATTCCCGCTTTTAACAACAGTTTGAGACCCTTCTTTTCTCTTTTTACAGCAGCACGCCATCTGAAATATTTTTCCTCTTGCTCACTTGTTTGTCAGACTGCTGTCTCCCGTCTCGTCTCTCTGTGGGTGTATGTTACTCACTAAATGCACAGATTAGATTGGCTGAGTAGCATCACTTGAGATGATTTAAAGCGTGAGTGTCCTGCTCCTCTGTGCTGCGACTCTGCTGCTGCTGTACGGAGCAGCCGCTTTCAGTTTATCACTGTAGCACCGTTGCCCGATGAAGCACTGATAACACGCAAGTATTTTACAAATGAGAGGGTTTTTTTGAGGGACGTGGGCGCTGATACACTAAAATGAAATGCAAAACGATGGTGGGGGGCGGTGGGGAAGTAACGAAATCCATGTATGCCAGAACACCATGTAACACCAGTAACATCGACTACTGTAGCAGGAGGGCCCACTTCTGATCATAACAGCATCACTGCTGGCTGCAACATACTTTCAGCCAGAGAGGGTCGTGAAACAATGTGTTTTGCCGTAGTATTAACACATGAAGCTTTGGTAAACACACCATCGCCCACAAATGATGCAAACCATGTTGCGTTTAAAGTAGTCTATAATCTATGGTCAAATGGATCCTTTCACTGCTGTGAAGCAATGTGTAAACAAATGATGCATTTCCACCCCTCTGGCCTAATGGTACAAATATATTAATGTGAGGCATATATAGATACATATATATAGATGCTATACATGATGGACAGACGGATGACCAAACAAGAAAAAGAATGTGGAAGACTAGATGGTAACAGGAAACAGGAAAGCATGGGTGGGTTTGGCTCATCCTTTTCATTGTGCACGACTCTGAGTTATCAGCATTCATCGTAAGTAATATCATTGTCCACTTTCCATTTCGTGTTCTGTTCTCCCAGAGAGCTCGTGCCTCTGACTTAATCAGATTAGAGGCGAAGATCCACAGAGAACAACGCACCTTTCTGCTTCATTTCATCCCTGTGACCAACCCTACACTTAGTTATTCACACTTCCTCGTCCTGCTGTTTGAGCGGACGTTTGCCCTTTGATATAAAGTGAAAGTGATGGGAGACTTTACTGCATGCTTGACCCATTGTGTGTGTGACATTTAGAAATAGGAGAGCACCTCTATCTCACTCCGTCGCACTCCTTTTGTTTGTCCATTTGCGTCTGCCTCTAATATCTCCACGTACCAAAACCATTATGTCCAAAAGGACTCGTCTGCTGATGAACTCCTGGTGGGGCAAAGACGGGAGGGGGAAAGTGCAGCCCTCGTCACACTTGACAAAGAAATGTGACTTGCTCAGCACTTTGAGCTACAATGTCCCACTGTTCTCCGCAGGGAAGTAAAGAGATACTGGGAGGGAAACCAAATCCAGCGGCAGTCTGGAAGTCAAGAGAGGGCACCTTCTCTCCCTCTCGTGTGCTTTCTGTGTATGCTATCAATACTAAAACACACTGCACTCAAATAAAGCATGTCCAAGCTTCACGTTTCTTGCCATGTTTTCAGTGTTGTATAAAAAGAAATAGGAGATAAATGTGAGGCTGTACAAACAAGATAATCTTGTACTTTACCATAAAAACTCAAGCATAAACGATCCATGGCAACATCTAGCAGTTAAAGTCTCTGATGTTTTTGTCAGGTGCAAAACCAACCCCTGACAAATCATCAGGTGTGCAGAAGCACAGGAAGCTCGTGTTTCTCTGTGTTTGGCTGAATGTGAGTGTAGGTGATAGTTTGCTAACATGTTAGCCAAAGCAACTGTTTTTGAGTCTGTCCGCTCCCCAATGAGGACACATTCCTTGATGAGGCTTTAGGCGTAATTTACTCCCACGTTCCACTCAGAATGGCCTCCATCCAATCAAACACTACTGAAGAGACTCTGACAGGGGGCGACAAGGTGTGATGAAGCACAGTTTGGGGTCTGTGTGAGTGTGTGAGTGAGACTAATTATCGTAGCTAATTAAAGTCCCACTTCTTGCTGGTCTCCAAGGGAGTGAGGGTGCTAGGGGTAGGGTGGGATGGGGGGGGGGGGCTGGCCTGGATGACTGACATTCAAAAAGGAGGGGAAAAGAAAGTGTGTGTGCATCTGTGTGTGTGTGTGTGTGCCCGTAACCCCGACACAGCTGAAAGTTTATCTTCCAGTGTAAAGGGGCAAAAAACCTGTTGCAGCTATGCAGGTCCTCTGAGGTGCACGGAGGCAAAAAGATGCGGTACTGTTGAAGACTGATGGGCAGTGCTTTAATATCCAAAACTATCAAGTTTCAACAGCAAATAGCCTTTTGCACATTACCACGCATGCCAGATGCATGATAATTTCATATGTTCGCCTCAACTTTGCTGGACAAAACACTTTATGGAACTTCATTCAGTGAGTGAGACAGTATTTAGACAATGTAAGTATCTTGTAGAAAGGCCACAGTTAAAGGTACTGAGGCCAGTTAGTGTGAAATTCACACGTGAACAGCACAACAGAGCTAAAACTGACATGTTTTTCTGTTAATTACAATGACGATGCACACAAACCACTCCCTCTCTCTCATTTGCATATACAAAATGTATACCCTCATACACACATTGTTTGTTTGATATTTTCTAGAAGCCAGGGTTTGTATATCCGCATTAAAGAGAGCAAATTACAGGCTGATGTGGGATATGACCTTTTCATGTGTGGCTCTTTGCCACCCGTTGTTGCTGTCGCCCAATCAAACCATCATTTTGCTGAATACTTTGGTAAAACTAGAGGAAATAATAATAATAATAATAATTCTAGACCTACTGAAGAGGCCATGTCAGGCTTGATGTAATTTGTGATGGAGCTGAGCTGTGTCACTCTTGCTCCCAGTAGAATTGTTTTTAGACTACTTGTACACAGTTAAAATAGTTTCATTGACATCTACGCTGGGGTTACACAGTGGCTCAGTGGTTAACACTTGGCATTGAACCTGACCCGGCCATGCAGCTCTGAACAGGATAGGGACAGAAAATACATGGATAATATGAATAAAAACATTTTCAACAACAACAAGTAAAGTATTTTATAGGGTGAGCAAGAGTGCTGGCTGTTATTTATAACAGACTAATTGGATTCTGAGGACTTCGTTATCCAGCAATCAAGCAATGTGAGCACAACTGTGCACAACGGCTCACTTTTACAAACCCGCTCTGGGATCACTTTCTACGCCAAGATATCAGAGACTTTTTTCCATAGAAGCAGATTTTCAAATATTTCTGACAAGAAAATAAAAACCATTCTGTCTCCCAACGTTACATAGTGGATATTTAAGACTTGAAGCATTTTGGCCAGATGTAACACAAACTGGCCAGTTAGATTACATAACACTTTGCTCAAATTACTGAGTAAATGAGTTCACTGTTCTCAAGCTACAAGTCAAACGGCTGTGCAGCAGAGACTAGGGCTGTGCCACACTGCCGTGAATCTCCACAATATCAGACTATTCACTTTCACTTTGAATGTTGCTGAGTGGACTCACCCACATCACAACTGTCATTCTTTCAAGTATCTCTCTCACTCTTCTCTCTGCCTATTGTCTGCCCACCCCTCCCCAACTACCCCATTTCCTCTTCCGCCATTTGGTTAAAGTTAACTGTGTGTGTGTGTGTGTGTGTGTGTGTGTGTGTGTGTGTGTGTGTGTGTGTGGATGAGTCAGCACGAGTGGTGGGAGTGAGATATAAAACAACATGGGGGGAGGTGGTGGTGAAAAATAAAGTAAAGAAGAGAAAAGAAAAGAAAAGAAAGGGAGAAAGTGAGACTGCTTACATCCTTGTTTTTATCTCTCCCACTGCTTGACTAAGGGAAAGCGGGGGGATGATGAATGGGGTAACATAACAGTATAGGGGGTGTACCCTGGACCACCTGCACCAGTCAAGCTAATTGGATCATTTAAAAGACAAAGAGAGAGTTTGTTGATATCGTTACAAACCTTGTATGTCACAGACAATGCAGGTTTTACTTGATTACTTGATTACTTGTTTACGCCACATGATACAATATATTTTTTTAAACACAAAACCACTCTGAATAAAAACTCTTTCTGTCCTTGTGCCAAGTGCTTCTTGCTGTAAAAATACTTTATTTATTACAAACAGAACTCTGTTGGTAACTTAATTCTCACTAAGATGTAATCCCAACAAGCTGTGCTGCACTTTCTTGAAATTGAACTGGGCGCTAACTTGAAGGCTCTTGATGTGAACTTAACTAAACTTGGTTAATTGATTTAAAAAAAAAATGCAATTTAGCCATGAAAACCCATATTGGTCAAACCTTGGACTGGACATAAAGGTCGCTCCTGTGTCGGTGTGAGAGGTGAAGAACTGTGGCATTGATATAAAGGAAAAAGGAAAAGGACAGACAGGAGGAATAGTAAAAATGAAGTAAAGAAAAGATGGTAGCATGGCAATGAAAATAGGAGATAAAGTTAGAAGTTACCAGAAAGAGAGAAAGGAAAACAGCTCGCGGGAGAGAGGAGGAAGAGCAATAGAAAGAAAACGAGGACAGTAAAGGCAAACAAGAAAAACTAAGTCAAGAGAAAATGAGCAAAGAATAAGAAAACATGCAGAGAAGGGAAGTGAAGAGCAGAAAACAGGAAAGAAGAGACGTAAAAGTAAAGAGGAAAGTGAGAAGAAGAGGAGCGAAGAGGAAGAGACTAAAGCAGAGTCACAAGAGAAAAGGAAAAATAGGTACAACAACAAAAAAACAACAGACAACAGAAGACAACAAACCATTTAAGAACAGGGAGAAGCCCTTTCTCTCACACACACACACACACACACACACACACAGGAGTGAAGTCTGTGCTCCTACCTGGCGTCGGCCTCGCTGTAATACTCTCTGGCTACGATGTCCTCAAACAGTTCACCTCCGGTCACCCTGCGCGCGCACACACACACACACACACACACACACACATAAAAAAAACTGTCTATAAAGCAATGATTCCTACTTCATTTCTTGTTTCTTACAGTACCCCCCATTCCTCCCCCTTCCCACACTGTAACCATGGAAACTAGAGGGAATTGCCAAAAGATGGATGTGGAGGGCGTGGGTGGTGGTTGTGATGGTCGAGGGGTGGTGGGGGGGTAATATAGGGAAATTATGTAAATGTATATGTAGGCAAAGGTGGGGGGAAGAGAGGAGGATGACTTACAAGTCAAACAGGAGGTAGTGGAAACCCTCCTCTGATATGCTGTCATGGAGACGAACTGGAGGAGAAAGATGAACAGGTACGTATCAGTGTATTAATCGTTGTTTTATTGTGTTTTATTATTAATTGGGGTCCACTTAATCAATAGACAGATGGGTATCAGGTTACAATGTATATTGCTACTACTACTATATATTTTCTGCTAAATTTTCTTTTGTATTAAGTTGCACTAAATGGGTTAAAAGTTGTCATTAATACTAACAAATAGATCTCACTTCACTAAAAGTAGGAGAAATGGGATTTCTTTGGTGATAAGATGTAATAAATGGAAGTTAAGTCAAATCTAAACGATAACAAGTATGCCTTCATGTTGAAGTATGTGGCAATATGGGTTTTATTTTGATAAAAGTTTAATTATTTAAATCAGTTGTTGGGAGTAAGAGGAACAAAAATAGAAAAAAGATATGTCTTCACCGATGTTTGAGTGTTTCAACAGGCGACAAATCCGAGCCTCTCGCTCCAGCTTCTGGTGATCTGAAGGGCAACGGAGAGAGAGAGAGAGAGAGAGAGAGAGAGAGAGAGAGAGAGATAATGAGGAGTTATTCTTAAAACCGGACTGCAAACACACACTTTCTCCTTACGACCTGGTTTTGCAGCAGACTTCTTGGGACGATCAGGTTGGATGTGAAAATGTCAAAACGCTGTCGTTTTAACGTTTGATTAAAAGATCCAAACAAGTGAACTACAGTAAATCTGTTTTATTATTGATGTAACTCAAACCAAACAATTAGAGACTAAAGAAAAGTTAAAAGTTAAATTTGAACTGCCTTAAAAAGGCGCCCTGTGGAGATTTCTTGAACCCCAAAACTATGTTGGAAATTACTTTCAGTAAACAGGTTCATGTATCCTTAAGGTCAAACAAACACATTAAATGCACATTTCTCTTCAGCATAAAACATTCGGAAAGCCGATTTTTTTGAACATTTTGAAAACTAGCTGTCTTCTTCCCTGCCTGTGTAATAGTGTGAAACCACTGGGTTGTCATGAAAAGCTGCTCCACAGTGCTTTATACTTTTGACCTTTTTTAAAGATTACTTTTTGCCTTTATTTGAGAGCGACAGGTGAAGAGGCAGACAGGAGAGAGAGCGGTATGACATGCATCAAACGTCACTGGCTGGAATCGAGTCTTACACCAGATCTACACCAATGAACCAACTATTTCTATCATACTGTACCAGAAAGGTAGTTATGCAAAAAAATGTATTTCTGTGACTCACTCAAAATGTCATTAAAGTGTAACTCCACCCTTAAATTCAACTAGAACTGTCTCTTGTAGCATATTTTTAAAATCCGAGTGAGGGAACAACAACTGTAGGACGCGTGACTACGTAGTGTGTGGATCAGAGGACACGGGGAGACTGACTGACACCCACTAGAGACTTTTAATACATTTCATGACGTTACATTGCTGGTTGACTGTATGTCAGCATTAGCCTCGTGGATTCGGGGACTGATGGGAAACAATAGATGGCGCGTTGAGCCATTTTCAACCCGTGATTTTTATACATTTGGTAAGAAATGTCGATATTAACACCAGCAGTGATGTGTTTCACCACGGCACAGTCACGCCATTTAATTTACAGCTCCAAAAACACGTTTAAGTGCGCAGTACCTTTAAATTTACTTTCTGGAAACAGTTAAATGTTAACATCAGCAGATAATTTAATGGATCCAACCTAACGGGAAACACAGGTTATGAAAGCAACATAATTATAATATCATCGCCCTCTGAGTCGGAAAACAGGCCTCTACTAACTTGTATGTATGTAGATTATGTATTCACGTGTGTGTATATGCTTTATGATGCAAGCCAACCTGGATTCAACGGTTATCAAGCAAGCAGCAACCTTAGCCCACATGCAATCACACACTAGGGGGTGGACCACCCTATATGTACAGGCATGCAGAGCACAGCAGAGAGCAGTAACGTGGGAACGCATGTGTTCACCCACACCCATGTACAAGTTGCATGGGCTTAAAAATGCACACATACTGTACATGCGTACACAAATAGACACGAGCGCACACATTCGCGCTGCCACTGGAGGAGTGACAGTGAAGTGTAAGCCCTGTGATTATAGTCTTAGAAGATGAGAGGAGCGAGGCGGAAAAAGGAGTGGAGGAGTGTTGAAGAGGGGACAGAGGAGGAGGAGGAAGGAAGGAGAAAGAAAATGCAAGCATTAATATGCACAAAGCCTGGTTGCTGTCGCTGTGTTGAAAGAAGACATTGCTGCTGTTGTTTCACCGACCACCACCGCCTGCTGTGGTTGTTTCTGGTTTTTCTCACTCTATTGATTTGTTCTTCAATTTTTAATTTTGGTTTTGGAGGCGGCTACGGACACACTGAATGTTCTTTCCAATTTGTTTATTTGTTCCTGGCATTTCAGACACTGTTAATGGGATACGTTTCCAAAAACAGATACACTACCGTTCAAAAGTTTGGGGTCACATTGAAATGTCCTTATTTTTGAAGGAAAAGCACTGTACTTTTCAATGAAGATGACTTTAAACTAGTCTTAACTTTAAAGAAATA